>JBCFYV010009882.1:108403191-108437454 GCA_039000515.1 Timema cristinae
ACATCACCCTAACTATTACATTCCATTCAAGTCACTTCCTGATAGTATTATTATCCATCATACTTTTTAAAAATACAAATTTTAGCTCCTTTTTGTATTGCATTTCAATAATAAATAACCATTGTTCTTAATTTTTAACAACCAGGATATGTTAAACATGCATGCATGTCTCTTATTCCATTCTCACTCTGTCTATGTTTAGTGTCTCACAGTAGTGCTTTGTCCTCAGGTGTCATATATTGTCAACATAAGTGTTTAAGTTGATGTTCACAAAAGGAGAGAAATATTAAAACCATGTGTAAATATTCTTCTCTTTAGTATCATATTTATTTAACTTAAATTTTTGCTTGCTCTTTGGCATTAGGGACTCCAAAAATTCATTTAACATTAACGATAGTTTGTTGAGTATGTCAAAAGATGTTATAAGTTGGCTACAGTTAGGCAACACTCAATACTTGCAACATTACTATTCTTTAAATCTCTGTCAAATGCTAATTCTAAATAGCATTGGTTTTAACGCGATTGTTCACTCACTTTATCTTAAACTCACCTATATATTTATGTTGTTAAAATAAGCTTTGGTCACACATGAGCCAGGGTCCTCTAGACCTGTATTGTTTAGATTATTTTTTATTTCATATCAACAATGCAGTGTAAACTATTTTTATCTCTAAAATATAAAAGATAGAATTGAGTAATGAGTATGCAGTTCTTATATAGCTTCACTATAATAATAAAATAAATACCACTTTGTCACCCAGACTTAGATTCTAGGTACTATTTATGATCAAACAGAACTTAATTAGTAATATATTTAAGATAATAACTTTAAAATAAATACATGGTTAGTTGGGTGAATAAAGTTCGAAACACTGCTTGACAACCTTTCTGGTGTTGGAACTTTTTGTATGTTACAATTAAAATGGTTTTGGGTATCATATGTTTTTTATATTTTCTTTTACTTTGTTCTTTGTTTATAAACTAATGCAAATGATAACTAATAGTGGTTATTATAAAATAGACAAATCAGGATACAAGAAGAAAAATTAGTCAAGTTAAAATTGTACCGCTAACAATTATTGGAGATCGGAATGGTAAAAACTTTGAATCAAAAATGATAAAATAAGAGTCTAAAATTCTCAAAAGAAATTGAATGACCAAAGATAATTTAAATTTAATGATATACAAATTTTGGGGTATTTGATTAATTTATTCAATTTTAAATATGTTGTTTCTTTCTAATACCGTCAATGATTTTGTTCTGTATTTTAGATATACATTTTTTCTTTTTTGTATTGCAACTTTTCAATTTAAAAAATATCACTATTTAATTATTTGTTTTATCATCATGCCTTATGAATTCGATGTTCTATAGATTTTTAAACAGATCATTGAGATTTCTAAGTAAATATTTGGGACACATGATGAAAATTTATAAATATTTTGTTATTTTAATAATCACAATTCATCACTCATTGAGTTAGTTACACTCAGGATTGTGTTTGGCTATATATTTTTTCTACTTGTCAATTTACTTTTTGGCTCCCCACTCTAGAATGTTAATCATATTCCAGACATTTATGGTGCAATTTTTTTTATTTTTTTCATTTGAAGTATAAAATAAAATAAAAGCTATTTCAATTTCTTTTTAAGAAAAATTATACATTAGGTTAACATTTTGGAATCATTGTAATTTGCAATTTGTACAAATTCAATCATATATCTGCAATTAACATGTTCACTAACTTAAGCACTGTGTTTTAACCTAACAGCAAGGAGCTTTGGAATGTGCAAGGTGATTAAGGATTGTCTCTTAGTGTATTTTATTTTTGCTAACATTTTATTAGCTTTTGTGCAAATTCTTGTTTTACTATGGTTTGATTAAGATTTTGGGATTGGAAAAACAAAATATTTAGTTTTCAATTTAGTTTAATTCACTAGAAGAATCTCCCGCCTTATTTGTACTGTAAATATTAATTTTATTTTTGATATTGACTCTGTGAGGTATCGAGTGTTGTGGGATGGTTTTTCCTCTGCCCTTGTTTCCAACTATCTAAGCCTGCTTCCTCCTGCATCACCTTGAAACCTTGTTTTATCAGATCCGAGGCCACCATATTGCCAAGCTGGATCCCCTCGGGATTTCCAGTGCTGATTTGGATGATAAAGATCCCCCAGAGTTGTTGTACAGTCACTACGCATTTGGTAAGAACTTAGCACAAACATATTTCTAAGGCTGTTTCTTCAACTATGTCGTCGATTTTCAGATGTGCATGTACATACTCCTAAGCATGTGCCAAAATAAAATGATTCACTTTTTCTACATGACAAAAATCACAATGAATCAGACAAACAAGTAGATATAACATTATTGAATTCAAAATTAAATATTTAGATCAATTAAAAAGCTCGTCAAAAAATTATTATTTTTTAAACTTAATTCTTACATTCCTTCTTGCTCGTGCAGCAGCACTTATTGTATAAAAAAATTTCCAAGTCATATCCTTAGATTAAGGAATTAAAAACTAACCCATGCATTAATTTACTATATGACCCAGATATATTAAAGTTATTGACCACTTGTATGAATGGCCATGGTTTAATCATGGGTGCTTTTTATGCCTGATGGCTACAGGTAGGGAAAGTCAGGAAATTGATTTAAAAATCAGTATAAATCAAGGAATTTAAAGGCTTTACCAAACATACTAAACACTAAAACATTGAGAGATTTTATTTCTCACATGTTAATAAAATGCATTGCCTGGAAATGCTATTCAATATGGTTGTACAGTGAATATTTGTTTTATACTATTATTTGAAGAGTGTCAGGGTAGATTAGGTATAATAGAAAAATGTTTTTTAAGACGCCATACAAAGGCAACCATAAGCTACAAATAGGAACTCTGAAAGTTGGTTCACTCATTGGACTAAGTGGAGTGTGGGAACTGAGGAAAGGATGAGTGGAGATCATTGATCAATTTATTAAAATGACAATTATGGACAAAGGGAAACAAATGGAATGACTGCAGGTGTCTGCACCCCACAAGTTGGATGCTTCTTGCGAGAGAAGGAAATATTTGAGGGAGAACTAGAAAGGCAAGTGATGTTGTAAGACACTTATGCACAGGTTGGGAAAGAGAACAGGTTTTGAGGAAGTGTTTGGACATGACATATGGGGAAAAGAAACACGTTACCAGAACTGTGTGCACAAAGTGGAATGAAGATGGCGAGCAATTGGTACAAGAAGAAAAGGGAAAATAAAACCTAGAAAAATAAAGATTTTTTTTTTATTATTAGTTGGAGTTGTGTAGCCACCCACACCAACATGTAATATTTATCCTTCACCTCTGACAAGACATCTTGTGAATGTGAGGAATGCCAGGTCTCCACCGTGGTTCGGATTCCACGTTAAACTGTAGGTCCTTCATTTCATCTCACAATCACCCTACCATTACACATTAGCGTAAGTGCGTATAACCCGAACGGGTAGTAAGACGCGGTGCTAATAATAATAATAATATACTTTATCAATGTCCTTCCAAAATTATAGAAACTGATAAAAATTATAAAACTTGTTAATGACCTTTAACATTAAAAATTAAAGTAAATTTGTCACTTTACTTGAGTTTTATTCTTTGACGTGTAGGTAAGTTCTTTATAGGATATACTTTGTACCCATTGTCATATATGCAGCAGAAACATCAACATTGAATGTAAGAGAGACCAGGAAAGTGGAGGGTATTTGAATGACATTTGTGAGAAGAATGTTAGCTGTCACGAGGAGAAACAGGATTAGGAATGATGTTCTCTGGGAAAGAAAGGAGATACAGGAAGTACATAAGATAGTAGAGGAAGCAAGACTGAGATGTTATGGGCATGTAATGAGAATTGAAAAAGAGATAATACCAAAGAGAATGATGGGGATGAGGTATGTGGGAAAAAAACCTCAAGGGAGACCAAGAAAGAAATAGGAGCAGATCAGCAAGTGAGAAGCGAAGAATGGAAGGGATTAAAGGAGGAAGAGTGGTGAAGGATAGAGAAAGATGGATACATTTTACTAAACTGACCTGGCAATAGCCTGGAAACATTTGATGAGTTCTTGATTACATTGCATATTTTCAACAATTCTTCTCTTACTAGAAAGGTATTTTAATATTCTATTGTTACATTTTTGTATCTAGTAGTTACATAGCAGAAGTTCATGTATTTCTTCATACACTTCACTGTTGATAATTTAAATATTTGTAATGAAAACTATTCCTACTTGAACTATAATGACCCTAAGCCTATTCCTGGGTGATTCCAAAACTTAACAATTACACATTTATGATAGCATTATTTATTAGCTATGAAAATAATTTTAATTTGCTACAAATGCAGAATGTGATCTTTCATTGAGTCGCTGAAAGCTGCTTGATCACATTGAAGAGGTAGCATTCAACTCAAACTTCAAAAGCTAAGAAAAAAGTAGCCGCATTTTTTTTAAATTCCTTTTTAGCACCACCTGTTCAGGTTATGCGCTCACAATTAATTGTTTCATGCTTAATTAAAGCTATAACATACAAGTTTGTCTAAATGTAATTTATCTCAATGTTTTTAAAATATATCAAATCTATCAATTTTGAAAAAATTTTGCTCTTTCAGGTTTTGTTTCCCTAATTGCTTTCATGCTTTTACTGTACTATACATATAATTTCAATTTTCTTTGTGTGGATCTGCATGTATGCATGTGTGCATGTTTTTGTTATAGATTTAATATATTCCTTTAAACTCCTTTGTATAGTATTTCTTTTAGATACATGATAAACACAATTTGAAATGGATTCTTAGTAGGATACAAATTTGTTTGTTCAAAGTTTTCCTGAGAGTATTCATTCATATATAAATACTTTTTGAACATGTGTTTCAAACTTCACACTGATGTCTTGTACTGTGGGTATTTCGATTAAATTTTTGTGTGTTTATGTATTTAGTGGCTTAGCAGTTTATTCCAATGTAGCTTAAATATGTTTATTTTAATCATCTGCATTTTTAAATATTAATTTCTATAGATTTTACATTTTCTTTATTTCTTTTCTGAACTTATTATTTATAAATTGCAGTATACTCTCGATTATCTGGGGTGGTAAGGGAAAAAATTAACCCAGATTAAAAAAAAAAAAAATTGGATAAACCCAGCGGTGCGTGTTGCCTACAAAGTAAACACCGAATAAGTACGTCTGAATAACGAGTCATTTTTTCTTAGAAGCAGATGTCCCCACTTCTGTTTGATGACATATTCACAATTTCGCGAGTACTATTTTATGTTATGTACAGTTAAATGCAAAATTATGTTTACATTTCATGTTAAATTATTATCCACATGTTCATTTTTACTGACTTATTTCACCGGACTCTTATATTGTAGCATGTAGGTTAAGCCTTTAATTGAAATTTTATTAAATCAAAATTAGTGCCTTGGCTACTCTGCAACCTGGTTAATGCGACCCCAGATAATTGAGAGAATACTGTACTAGTAAGCCAGCTTTTTATTATATGTTTTTTTTAATATAATTTATCTTAATTTTTAATCACCCTTATATTCTCCATCAATACGCTTTTAATTCATATTGTGGTATTACTTTTATAATTTATTTTAATTCAACAGAGGAAGCTGATATGGATAGAATATTTAAGCTTCCTTCAACAACATTCATTGGTGGAAAGGAAAAATCTCTATCCCTTCGAGAAATTCTTCGTCGTCTGGAAAATGCTTATTGCCGACACATAGGGGTTGAATTCATGTTTATAAATTCTTTGGAACAGTGCAACTGGATTCGACAAAAGCTGGAAAGTCCTGGCATCACAGAATTAACTAACGATGAGAAAAGACTCATTCTTGCTCGGTTAACAAGAGCTACAGGGTAAGTTAGTCAAAACTTATATCTTTTTTTCTTAAGATATTTATCCAACCCACTCTTTAATTCAATGTTTTACACAAATAATACACAACTTTTTTTCTATGGCATACTTAGAAACATAGGTTATTCCTATTTGCTAAGGAATATAAGAAAGCTATAAATGCATGTTGTTATTGGCCTGCCTTTGTAGGATGTTATATGCCGATTTGAAGTTTAAAAAAATTAATCCATTAATTTCATCTTTTTTTTTTCTTAATGAGCAAATAATTACTAACTCCGAGCATATTTGAATTGTATTGTAGAGAGGTACTGCATACTTTTTGTGTATTGAACACAACACATTCACAATCTCTCAAAATAAATGGTACAACATGT
This sequence comes from Timema cristinae, assembly GCA_039000515.1. NCBI lineage: Eukaryota > Metazoa > Arthropoda > Insecta > Phasmatodea > Timematidae > Timema > Timema cristinae. The sequence goes on from JBCFYV010009882.1 coordinate 108,409,464, forward strand.
GTTTTTAAAATAAGGGCACTAATAAATAATTTTGTACACCTACATGCTTAGGGATTTGTAAGGGATTTTAAAACACATACAATATTTTTTTAACACTTTATTCTACCTATTCAGGTTACACACATTACCGTAATTTTGAAAGTGTAAAAAGGGTTTTGGTAAACCAGAATTATGGCACTATCTTTCTTACTTTACATATAATTATATCTCTTAATGGTGTTAAAGTGTTATTTTTTCTAACTTTTTGTGAAACATATGATCTCTCAACTAACAGTTTTAATGTAATATTCATTGTTAGGGAGCTGCTTTATCATTTTAATTGTTGTAAAAAAATCTTAATATTTTTAAATAGCAATAAAAACATTAGATTAGGTCCTCAACCATATTTATTTCAGAACAAAAAATCTCTTCATCCAAAGAGCAGAAATGGTTACCCTCCCCTCAAAAAAATTGAAAAATAACTCAAGTTACTTGAACATTCTTAAAATATAATAGACTAATCACATCTGTATTGAAATTAATTTTTGTTAATTTAGACATAGCAAGCTATAAATCATGATTAGATGATTCAATATCACTTTATGTGATCTAGGCCGACTGTGGTTTGTAATGTGGCCATTAACATACTTCATGTTAACAAATAGTATGGTTTTTAACCTCAATAACTGGAAACCTTCAATAAGGGGGAAAAAAATGTCCAGAGCAAGTTATGGTGAGAGGAAAAGCCTCAATAAGAAATCTCACTTCCTAGTTGCTTTTAAAGAGCAGAATGGCATTCTGGAATTTAAAAAATGCCATAAAGCAAAATTTGTGTCATGGCTGTTAAGTGAAATGACCACAATGCATCATGGTTGTTTCATTTTAGGGCCATGGCACTAGGTGCGAGCAAGTGACTGATTCAGACGGCTACTAACTGCTTGACTCTGATGTCATCCTTTACATCAGTTGACCTTAAGCATTCACAGATATTAGTAGGCCTATGGTTGTAACCTTATGAAGGGTTCATGTTGCCTTTCGTCAGTTAGCGAGTGATCAGGCTATAAGTGTAGTTTTACAGCCATATCTGTTGATAGTGCGAATAATATTTTTACTGAAAACTTTGACGATTCAAGCAGTGATAGGAGCTTGTTTCTTGATAAGCGGTACAATAAAATTATACGGGAAATAAAAGAATCTCAGATATTGAGAAAGAATAACCAGCTACTGATTCAAAATATAACCAGTGTCTTAAAATATATGATAACGAAGAAACTTATTGAAGAGGGTTCAAGCAAAAATGATGATTCAAACATTTGTTATTACTTCAAGAAGGAGAAGCTGTTTGATGTTTAGTAAACAGCATATGTCATCATAAGACACAAAAGGACAAGAGGTAACACATTGTTTTACGAAGCAATCTATTTTTTCTACAGCATCTTAGTGAAAATATAACTCACTTAAGGCTCACAGAATTCAAATCATAGATAACACTGATTATAGCATCCCCCAGATTATCCAACTTATAAGTGTACAAGTAGTTGACCTTACCATAGATGAGTTGTCCACGACACTCTTAGTTCTCTCAATTGAGCGTGATATCCCTAGTCCTTTATTGTATCTGAAAAACATGTGTGTTTATTTTGTTTTTTGTTTTTGTTTCTTTGAAAATATTTCCGAATTAAGTACTAAACACTATCAAATTTTACTACTATTTTCTTTGTGCTCTGAGAAAACATTCTCTCTCTTTCTCAACATTTTTGTTGGGTTTTTTTTCAGTTATTGAAGCTGAATTAAATAGGAATTATTGAAACATTGCTCGGCACATAAGACTTTTGGTGCTTTTTAAGCAGTGTTACTTAAAGAAAAATGGGAATTAATTGTACTTCCACTACTTTAAAATTACATGTATTCTCTATGCCAAGGTGACTTGATCAATATGCTGTCAGAACTAGATATATATTGCACATTTATTTTTAATTATTAAGACCATTTGACCAAGTTTACAATTATTGGTCCCCTTTAGAGCGAAACTGTAGAAGAAATGTCCTTTGAGCTAATGGTCTTGATTTTGTGAACAAAATAATACAAAACTTAGCTTAAATGGGACCAGGAATTAAGCTTGTCCACGGAAAGCCTAAACATTTTCAAAACCAAGAATCAGTTGGACGACTCAACAAGATATTCGAGTTGTGCTGGGGGCCTGGATGTCCATCAACAACACAAAAACCTGGTCTGAAGGACTCTTGTTTATCTAAAGTAATCAAACCAAGCTCAGCATTCAGGCATAAAGACAAGCCCTTATGAGGTTATGTTTGAAACTGCACAGATGGTTGGAGTTGCAAACTCTCGTTTCACTCAAATAGTGTACACTTGAATAGAAATTGAAGAAGAACTGGAACAGAAAATGAATGAAAATTGGTTTAAACTGGTTTGACATCACGTCGTGGCTGTAAAAGGAAACAGCCATGAAGTGTTGTGGTATTTGGATAATTCTGAAATGTGTCGTGATCATCTACAATAACAGCCACAACACGAATTTCCCTTAGGGCAATTTTGAAATGCGACAGGTGTTTTGGCTCTTTAAAAGCAACCAAGAAGTGAAACTTCTTGTTGTGGCTGTTTCTCTAATACCACAATGCATTCTGGTTGGCTTTTCCACTAATTGAGTGATTTTGTTTTTGGGCTTCACATAAGTGCTCCATGCAAAGATGAGTCACAAATTTAAGAATTTTCATCTACTCATTTAAACTACCAAGCCACTTGGACAGAAATATTCTTTTTAAATAAATGTATATCTCTCTAAAATGGGGACATGCTATCAGCTTATCAGTTAACAAATCTTTTTTAAATTAAAAATACTCACTATAAGACTTTGCAAGATAATTTCCATTACTTTTATAAGTTTGTTTTAAGCTATAACTGATATTAATAATTTTTAGTAAGATCACTAAATAACCTAATATGTACTAAATTCAAATAATTCTAGTTCAATTTTGTATAGGTTTGAGGCATTTTTGGCTCGCAAATGGTCAAGTGAAAAACGATTTGGACTTGAGGGATGTGAAATTCTAATCCCAGCCATGAAGCAAGTTATAGACAAGTCAACTGAGCTTGGGGTTGAGTCCATTGTCATGGGGATGCCTCATCGTGGACGACTGAATGTTTTGGCCAATGTTTGCCGTAAACCTTTGGAGCAGATCTTTACACAGTTTGCTGCATTAGAATCGGCTGATGATGTATGAACATTTGTATTTATGTAATTCTTTATTCATTATTTAGCTAAACTTTGTTTTTAGAATAATTTTAGAATTTCTTTAGAGCAGAGGTTTCCAACCTTAGAGCATATTCAAAATAATGGTAGTACGGCGGGCACCAATTACTTTTTCAAGGTAAATTTCCTAACTCCTGCCAGGCTCAGAGGTCAGCCTCAACGCTACACACGACCGGTCAACTGCCATGTTAAGTTTCCATCAGCAATTGTGACGTTACATGTGGCTGTGGGTAATACTCAAGGGCGTAGCCATATGGGGAGTGGGGTTCAACCCCCCAAGTTGACAAAAAATAAATTAAAAAAATACTGATTTATTTATGGTTTTAACAAGACCAAAATATAGACCCAAGAAAATAATTTAACAACTCACCACAATTTTGGTGGTTGGGTACATTTTAAAAATATATATTTATTCTGTGTTTGTTCAGTTAACAAAGCTGGGTAGACCCCTGTCAAGATATTTACAGAGGAAATAGGAAGTATTAGCGTGGTATTAGTGAGTGTGGGGAGAATGATGGAAGGGGGTTGGTCTTTAAGATTAGGAAAAAGCAAAACCATTCAGCTTGAAACTATTAGAATTGTAGTTCTAGTAAAAGTATACTTTGTAAATGAGCCTCAAAGAAAGAGGAATGAGAGGGAGGGATTTGAAAGAGGGAGGGGGGGGGGGAGCTTTCAATCACCAACTCACCAACTTCTTGAGAACAGCATAGCTGGAGAAGCACAAACTTGATTTTTGTTGGAAAAGTGACAGATTAAAATTATTAATCAAGAACTTTTCAGCCATGGTCAAAAAGTGGCAGACAGACGCAAAAGGCTCGGCGGGTACCATGGTGCACGCGGGCATAGGGTTGGGGACCCCTGCTTTAGAGGTTCAATGGGTTGAAACTACTTTAATTTATACACTCACACACAAAATATGGAATATCAGTTAAACCTAAAAAATTTGCAAGCCTAAATAAATATCTTGGTATTATTTTAGTTTTCAACAGGATTTATTGAAAATCGATTTCAACTTTCTAATATTAACTTTCTACAAATAACATCAAGAAAAAGGTAAGCATTTATTTTTCACATTCTTAAATATAGGTACCATTTATTGGAATTTTGATCAGGCTTCAATTATTAATATGATCTAATAACTTCTAGATGTATAGAGCTGCTGTCTGGCTGTGATCAGTCTCATTCATCATAATATTTTACTAGCGGGACTTCTGTCAAGTTTCAGCAAAGCTGTCTAATCATGTGGACACTGTTTACTTATATGGACAATATTTCAGATCAGCTTTACATTAAAACAATGAAAAAAACAAACAAATATCTTTTATGGTTTTAGTCTTAGAGATCCTGATAATACTATTTGGATTTGGGTTGAATCTGAATCTCCTCTTGACCTTTAAAGCCCGAATCTCAAATTTGAATATGAATCTTGTAAAAAATTATGAACATAAGAGGAAATATAAATATAATAAAAAAGTAGAAAAATTAATGAACATAATGGGAAATATAAATATAATAAAAAAGTAGAAAAATTAATGAACATAATGGGAAATATAAATATAATAATAATATAAGATAGCAATGGTAACTAAATAACAACATTCCTTTTTATAATCTATTATTATAACATTCTCACATTCAATGGTTTGTTAAATTACTTGTCTGGGGTCTGGTTGTTAATTTCATCCCATAATTTAGTTCTTAACCAGCAATCATCAGTATTAGAGCTCTAAAACCATTTCAATTAATAAAAGAGTGTGCATAACCTGAACAGGTAGAAAGAAGCATTACTAAAAGAAATTGAAAAAATTTTCCCCACGGATTTTGTTGTTTGAAGATTAGAGTCCCATCCCTGATAATAATGAATGAATTGCTGTATCTTTCTGCACACAATAGTAAATAAAAATAAGTGTTAAAATGCTCCAAACTATCCTGTTGAAAGCACGCACCTAGTGGTAGACACTATTACTACGAGTAAGTCGCCAACTGTGGATAAGACAACCACGCCTGAGTAAGGGACTCTGCCTTGTAGAGACCAACAGAGGAGATGGTTGGCGAGTTTGTTTGTACTTGATTTGAGTGTTTGGTTGTGTTATTGCAGGTCTCAAACCCTTTCAGTTAATACATTTTTGTTGATAAATTACAATCAGGGTAACTACTCTTTAATTCAAGTTTAGCTCATGGTTTCAACAATAAGTGTAAATCAATTAAATATGTGGTGGGTTTTACTTGATTCTGTGAGGCAGCTAGGGTTTCTGGGATTTTTGACTAATGCCAAGGTGATGTATAACCATTATTTTTCTGTGATAAATCCTCTATCTTAAGCCTAGAATTTGGATATCTTCTAAACATTACACATAGTTTTAAAACTGCAGACATGATGGCCTTTTATAGAATATTAGACTACCTTACAAGGTAAACAAAGTGACCTCTTGAGTTGTTTCACTGCTTCTTGAAATCCTGGGGGCCTTAGAGCATTGTGGTAGAATCTTTTTATAATGGTAAAATGATAATTTATTGGTTCATAGAAATGTAAGTACATATCTTGGGGATCTGTTTTTGAAACTTCAGAATTAATATTTATTTAGAAGGAAGCTGATGTATTACTATTATTATTATTATTATTATTATTATTATTATTATTATTAGCACCGCGTCTTACTACCCATTCAGGTTGTACGCACTTACACTAATGTGTAATGGTAGGGTGATTGTGAGATGAAATGGAGGACCTACAGCTTAACGTGGAATCCGAACCACAGTGGAGGCCTGGCATTCCCCACATTCACAAGATGTCTTGTCAGAGGTGAAGGAAGGGTTTGGTAATCAGATAAATCTGTGCCGGGAAAGCTGATCTAGTGTTGTGGTCTGATCGTTAGGTAAAGGGGGATGGAATCCCACTTAGATTACATTTCATATATCTTTAGACTTTAGTCAACATTGCTAGACAAATCTCCACAAAAATAAGTTGAGCATCTGTGTTTGATTTTGTTTAAATTGTGAATGTTTCAGGGCTCTGGTGATGTAAAATACCATTTAGGGACATATATTGAACGTCTGAATCGAGTGACAAACAAGAATATTCGACTTGCTGTAGTGGCCAATCCTTCTCATTTGGAAGCTGTGGATCCGGTGGTTCAAGGCAAAACTAGAGCTGAGCAATTCTACCGAGGAGATGGAGAAGGGAAAAAGGTATATTACTAATTTAAAATATTTTTTCTAACTATACTTGGAAGTTTCAAAGGGCAAGTCACTAGATTTTGACTGTCCCAAGCTTAAATCTATATAACATTCTACATTGGTGTACACAATAGGACTGGTAGGTCCTGATGTCATATAATATACAAATTACAGTATGAATACACTGTGAAAATTTTCTGGGTTCTAACAGTAATGAAAATAACCACCAACACCATATTGGCCTAAGTATAATGCAATGTATTCTTCCAAAAATTGTACTCATATTATATGTGAGGCCTAACATTTTTCACTGAAAAAAAATGGCAACTCCTGGTTAATCAGATACTGCCTGGTTGTGGGAAGGTGCTTTCCGGATTCCATTAGTGTAAACTGCTGATGAACCAGAGAGCGCCGTAATACCAGCTAAGAAGAACGTCACAAAAATTAACACCCTCTTAGACGGAAGAATCAACCTCTCCCTCTAAGAGTCCAGCCCGCTTGGAAACAAGTGTGTTACTTGGCTGGAGCTCTCAAGCATCTAGTCTGTAAACAGGCCCATCGGATGACTGCTGTCAGTACGAAAGATGTGACCAGCAATGAAACCTGAAGACTTCAGACACATAAGAATATCATATATTTAGGTTAAGCTAGTTTTGATTATTACTTTATTATTATTAGGGTAAGTTAGTATTAGGTCCATATAGGTGGTGGTTTTAGTAGGAAGTAGGCGGAGCATAATCTATGATAGGGCGCCTCCCAAGTGGTGCATAGGGGAATGCGCGCCCCCGCTGGGGCTTCTGCCAATTTGCGCTTTATTAGATTTAGAGGGTGGTGGGACACCCAGTTCTTTCAGAAAGTTGTTGAGCATTTCTCTTGAATGTGTCCAAATCATAAAAATATCAATATACCGAAGCCATAATAGTGGTTTGATGAGTCTAGAACGTAGGAAACATTCTTCCAGTCATCACATGAAGAGATTGGCATAAGAGGGGGCCATGTGTGTACTCATAGCAGTGCCCTTGATCTGTAGATAATTTTTGTCAAGGAAATGAAAACTGAAACTGTTCTTTTCCAAGATGATTCTGGCAAATTCAAGCAGGAAAGAAGTTGTGGGTTTGGAATTTTGGGGTCTGAGACTTAGAAAATGTTTCATTGCAGCTTGGCCATGAGTATGGAAGATGTTGGTGTATAAAGAAAGCAATTACATCAATTGTAACTAAGAAAGATTCCGAGGGTAGTTCCCTGATTTGGTGCAGGTGGTTTAGGAATTGTTTGGTGTCTTGGATGTATGATGGCAATGCTTATACCAAGGGTTGTAGGTGAGAGTCAACAAAGGCAGATATTCTCTCTGTAGGCGAACCACATGCAGAGACAATGGTGGTGGAAGGATTCCTTTGTGAATTTTGGGAAGAAGGTAGAGTACGAGAATTTGAGTTTTATAAGTGTGAAAAAGCTTTATAGACTTGAGTAAAAGTTTCTGACAGGGGCCCTCGCATTGAACATATTCCTTGATTTCTTTGTTGTAGTCTGCTCTGGGGTCTTCTTGGATGAGCCTGTAATTGGCCATGTCAGGAAGCTGGGTATTGCTTCAGAAATGTAGCTCGAGCAGTTAATAACAACTGTAGTGGATCCTTTATCAGCAGGCAGAATAATTATATCCTTGTTAGCACAAAGGGATTTTATTGCTTTTTGTTCATTTAAATTAAGATTCTTGGTGTTCTGCATAGTTTCAGGGAAGCGTGGATCAGATATGTTGGATAGAAAATAGGTGATGTATTGCTCGAGAGGATGATCCGAGGGAGGCCTAAATCTTGTGAGGGCTGGATCTTGTTTTCTCAAGGTCATAGCTAGGGTGGGGGGGGGGGGAATGTTTTGGAGTGGAATTTGAGTCCAAGGGTGTGCGCATAAGCTAATGCATCTTCTACTAGAGCAAGGTGGTCAAAATTTGTTTTAGGCGAAAACGATAGTGTTTCAGTTTTTGAAAGTTTATTTTTGCATTTCAAACTAATGGTCGACCTTGGTGGTCTTGGGTAGTATGCTTTCTCACCTCAGGACTCTATGTTTGGGGAATCCATCTGGGGTCAGTGGATTTCTCTAGAGTGATAAAAATCCTTAGCGCAAATTCATTTAAGGAGAACCTTAGCCGTCGGTTCTATGTTGATTGTGGCATGTAAAAGAACCCTAAAAGGTATGTGAAAATACCTTTCCCAGCAAAATTGGTAGGTCCTTTCACACTCATCTATAGAAATTCTTGAATGCGGATATAATCGCTCAGTTCAGAAAGTGCATGTTAAATTCCTCAAATAAATGATTTAAAAAAAATCAAATGTACTTTACCAGATTTTGGATTATATAATCTCATTTTAATAACTTTTTTTTCTTTGGTCACCTTTTACAATAAGTCCATGATAGAATTATCTTATTAAAATATATTAAAGTGTATTATCACTTAACTCATTCCTCTTGTTATTTTTCTCAGGTGATGTCTATTATTTTACATGGAGATGCAGCTTTTGCTGGCCAGGGAATTGTTTATGAAACTTTCCATCTGTCTGATCTACCAGACTACACAACACATGGGACTATCCACATTGTGGCAAATAATCAAATTGGGTTCACTACAGACCCTCGCCACTCAAGATCTTCACCATACTGTACCGGTGGGTTTAAATTACAAAAAAATTGGAAAACAAAGTTTTATTTGCCCTTTTTAAAATGAGTTTTTATTTTACATCCATTACTGTTTCCAGCCTGTGGCCTGGGTAATATTTTTATTCAGCCAGATATTTTCCACTACTGGCTTGCGAGGCCTCTCATAGCTTCATATGCCTTATAATCTAACTTCAGACTAGGACAAGCACAGCATCCAGTCACCGGCCGTTAATTCATCATCGTGAAAGGGTAAAGTCACATTTCACCGATGATATTTTTCGGCCATGCTGGGAATCGAACCTGGAACCCTTACCTCAGTAGATATACACACTACTGACTGAGCTAAGGTGTCAAATTATATGTATTTATTATATTCCTCTATTATTTCTATGGGCCTGCAGTTTTCCTGGTAAGTGTATAGTACTTATGCTAAATTTCTAAACTCTTTATTGTATCATCTCATTAGGTTTTATTTCAAATAATGAAAACTCTATTATAAACATATGTCTTGTGGAGCTTTCCGTCATCAACCTACTTCTAAAAGTGTAAACTTAATATCGTATAATAAAATTTAACCTTTTCCAAACTTCCATCTGTGGGCTGACAGACTATATGCCAGGCTTATCTAATCTTGTTTAGTGGTAACTGGAAGGTCAGGGTTTTAATCCTGGTTCACTGACATTTAGGATATATTTTACTAATTAGTTTCCACTGGCTAATTTCATGTTGAGCAAGACTGCCAAAGATAGGGCGATCAAAGTTTTGAATCTAGCTCGTGTGAACTGGGGATGGGTTTTACTAAAAGGTTTTCCACGAAAATGAGGGTTCACTTACCCTATATTCAATTTTCCCAATTCCTAACCCATTATCATAATTAGTACTTAAGTATATAACCCTAATGGGTAATAAGACACTCTGATAAGTATAAGTAAGTTTCCACTAGTGAATGTATTTTGCTAAAACAGAATTTCCTCAAATAAAACTTAAAAAAACTGGCATATTGGAGAAGTTAGTTATAAGCCTTGAATGTTAATTACATAGAAGAAAATGTAAACTGAATAATAGAGAATGTAAATCCAAACAAACATTTCTCCGTTATTTTAATTAATAGGTTTGTTTGACTGTCACTGAATATATGCCCCACATCGCAAAACGAGTTTAACCAATTTTCTCATCCGGAAAATTCCCATGCCTCTTTGGCTACTTTCCTGACACTCAATTTCCAACCTCTCAACTACACTTTTCTTATTCATGTGGGCAAACTATATTTCAACAAGGCTAGAAAGAATATTCTGCAAAATAGATTTTTTTTTTTTAATTCTTCCTATGAGATAACCACTTTCGAAAATGTGCTTGGACATATGTGTACGCTGCATAGTGCAATATGCTTCCTACTCTCTCTTGGAAACATGTTGTTATATAACTTTAATTAATCCAGCCTTTTCCATTTGTGAGAAAGTATTAAATGAAAAACGTAGAAAATAACTTGCTTATTTACTTTATGGCATTAGGACCTCAAAAATTCATTACCACAGTTAAAATAGTATGTCACCTATCCCTATCTTGAGCTAATTCAATCCAATCCAGTCCATCTAATTACACCCTATTTATTTCAGGTCCATTCTCATGTTAACTTTCCATCTGACTCAAGGTTTTCTCAAAGGTCTTTTCCCATTGGATTTATCAGCCAATACCTTGAATATGTTTAAAGATTCTTCCATTCACCTCTGCATGTCCTTCACACTGTAATCTGCACAATATGATTATCCTAACAATGTTTTGTGATGAGCATAGGGTATAAAATATTAGGATTAATAGGCCATGAAACGAAATCACACACGCATTGACATAGTGTAAACAGTGTATTTAATATAATGTATGACAGAAAACAACTGACCAGTAATCAGACCAACGAACTACTAGCAGTAAGATACAGTTACAGGGAGTATGATATAGAGATAGCCAACAGAACACAAACTTTGCAGAGTTGCCAATACAACCATATCAATACCTCCTCTCAATTCTGCAAAGATTAAGACAAAGAGAAACAAAAAAATCAAATATAAGGTAAAAGCCTAACCAACAAACTTTTGTATTCCAATACTTATTCACAAATTCTAATCAAATTTCTGTAACATTTAATAGATTTCTAAAGTACTCAAATTTCCTTATTGCTAATCCTTTTGTCATTATGTCTGCTAATTGTTCATCAGTAGCTACATACTGTAATTTAAAATCACCACTACTAATTAAATCTCTTACAATGTGATGCCTCACATCAATATGTTTGGACCTCTTCGTCTCATAGGTTTGTGCCATTTTCATACAAGATTGGTTGTCTTCAAAGACAATAACTGGCTTTACACAATCAAGACATTCATCAAATAACTGGATTAAAAACTTACATTCAGACATTCCAGCAGAAAGAGCCAGATACTCAGCTTCACTACTAGAGAGTGCCACAACATTTAGTTTTTTGGAACACCATGACACAACATTATCGTTTAATTTGACAACAAAACCTGTAACACTTTTCCTATCAATAGGATCACTAGCATAGTCTGAATCAACAAAAGCTTTAATATTTATATCTGCACAAATATTATTTTTAACATACTTCAAACCAAAATTACTAGTATATTTGAGATAACGAACAACATTCTTAAGATAATTCCAATGAGTTTCATTATAACAATTTTGAAACCTTCCAAAATAAGATACTGCAAAACAAAGATCTGGCCTCGACCCTAGCATCAAATACATTAAACTACCAATCAATTCTTTATATGGAACTTTATAACTTTTTCCCTCTGAGACCTTTTGTAAATTCAATTTTGGTTGTACTGGTATTTTTGAAATTTTACAATCATTCATCCTAAAATGATTTACAATTTTGTCAATAAGATTCTTTTGACTAATCAAAATATTATCCTCTTTCTTTTCAATTTCAAGACCTAAAAATATCAATATACCATCAGAAGTTAAATCACTAATGTCAAGAAAATTCATTATCTTACCCTTTACACTATTAAAATCATCAATTGAGCTTGAGAAAATAATAAAATCATCAACCCAAATCAAACTATATGTAGAATCATTAAAGTATAAGCATGGATCAACCTTAGATATTTGAAAATTTAACTCACTCAACAATCGGTTAACACTGTCGTTCCAGCACTTTGGGCTTTGTCTCAAACCATATAGGGCTTTCACCACTTTACACACTTCACCGTTTTTTTGTGTGTAAGCCATCAGGAGGGTAAAGATAAACAACTTCTTTTAATTCACTTTTTAGAAAAGCAGATTTTACATCTACCTGATGAATGAATAAATCACGCTGAACAGCAACAGCCAATAGTGTTCTAAGTGTCACCAACCGAGCTACCGGAGAATAAACATCTTCCTCCTCCAAAGTAGGTTGCTGGTAACCTTTAGCTACCAAGCGGGCTTTCTTCTGAGCTACACCATCAATTGTCTTCTCAGTAAACACCCATCGAGATTCAATTATGGATACATCAGGTGGAGACTGTAGCAATTCCCATGTATTATTGCTCTTAAGAGACTCTAACTCTCTTTCAATAGCCTCCTTCCAACCATCATCTTGTTGAACAGCATCTTGATAGGACCCAGGAGTTTCAAATGGAAGATAACCAGCACGGAGAGCCATAGCCATCCCGACTTCATAATCTTCAAGATGTTTTGGCATTTTACTCACTCTTTTACTGTGTCTTCTTTCAGGAACTTCAGGAACATCAACTTAATATCAGAGTTATCAGGATCAGGTTCTTTTGTCTTCAAATCCATTTGATCTTGGATATACTCTTCTACATCTGAATTTTCCGAGTCATGATTTTCAACATCTTTAGTTACAATCTTTCTCTCATCAAAGACGATAGATCGAGCAGTGGCAACCCTTTTACTTACAGGATCCCACACTCGATAGCCATTATGACAATACCCTATCATAATTAATTTTCTTGAACGAGCGTTTAATTTTCCAGAACGATCTTCTTTGTGAATGTGTGCATAAGCTGTGCAACCAAAAACTCTAATTTTACTCAAATCAGGCTTATAACCATACCATTTTTCTGCAGGGGTTACGTCTCCTTGTAACACAGATGTAGGAGTTCTATTAAGCAAATAAACAGCTGATACAACTGCTTCTCCCCTCATGTCTTTATCTAAACCTGAGTCAAATATTAGGCACCTAGCTTTATCTAGAATAGTTCTATTGAGGCGTTCACTTACTGAATTTTGTTCTGGATTTCTTGGAATAGTGTACATTACATTAATACCTTTAGCTTCACACAAGTTTTTAAAGTCACTGGAAATATATTACCCACCATTATCACAACGCAAATTCTCAATTCTTCTATTAAATTTAGCTTCAACCATAGAAATGTACTTTCTGAAGCATTCTTAAACTTCACTTTTCCTCTCAAGTAAATAAACAACTGTAAAATGACTAAAATGATCAATAAATGAAACAAAATAGTTTTTATCGTCATGTGTAGTCGGGGTTATTTTTCCACACACATCTGATGAAACAAATTGCAAGATTCTTTTTGCTTTTCTTTCTTCTGGTACACATTTCAAAAATGGTGCTCTTGTTTGTTTACCCTGAAGACAAACCTCACATAACTTACTACAAGGAAACTTAGACGAATGTCCCATCCTTCTGTGCCACAAGTCTGAAGAATTATCCACAAGATTTACTTCACTTGAATTCAAATTCATAGTGACAAAATACAGATTGTTGACAAGATTCCCTTTCAGAACAAGTTTGTCATTCTTCAGAATAGTCACACATTTATTATGAAAAATAACCTTTAAGTTATTTTCTTCGAGCCTTTTAACAGAGATCAGGTTATGGGACAAACTGTCACACGCCAACATCTTGTGCATTGTTACACCAATACCGTTGCTAGTTAACAAACGTAGATTACCACATCTATTAGAGTTAACTATTTCACCAACTTTAGCCACACTAATTCATGAAAAGATTTCCTGAACATCAAATAAATACTTTGCATATTCAGCTTGAATTAGATGGATGATTATTTGACATTCCACAACTTAACTCAGTGTTACCATCAAAGTCTGATACCAAAAATGAAACTTCTTTTTCTGAATTTCCAGCAAAATTGTTTCTATTTGGACATTGTGAACGCATGTGTCCTTTCTAATTACAGGCATAGCACTTACCGGTAAATAATTTAGGTTGCATCACCCTATTTGGTTTCCACAAATTATCATTCCGTTGACCAAACGTATTTGCACGATTCTTTTTAAACTTATTATGCCCTATAAAAGCATAGCTTTGTGCACTTGAAACACTTGAACTACGACCTTTTAAATTACCTTCTTCAGATAAAAGTTTATTTTTTACAAAGTCTAACGTAACTGCACTTGTGTTAGACGTAAATAAAATGTCAATAGAAGTCACAACTGGTAAATACCGCTCAGGCATAGCTGCCAACAGTTGAGTAATACTCTCTTGTTCTTCAACAGTACCTCCAGAATTCCTCAATTCAGCTACTGTTTTATCAAATTCGATGATAAATTCATTCAAGCTTGATTTACCTTCAAAAGACATGTTTCTTAATTTTTTCTGAAGTTCAATACGATTCATTATGCCCATTTTAACATATGTAGACTTCAAAGACGTAATCATTACTTTAGCAGTACTTGCATTTTTTATTTGTTCCAAAACATTATCAGCCACGCATTGCACAATTAAATCCTTGGCCTAGCATCTTTCATCAAAAAGTTATCTTTAACTTTTGAATCCGCCAATACATCCGGTGGATCAACAGTCAGCATTTCTAGCACTGCATTCCTTTCCAAAAGCCTCTCCAGACGATATAACCAGTTTTCAAAACCACTACCATCAAAAGGCTTTAATCCTGGATGCGTATAGGATACAGATGCCAACGCCATGTTGAACTTGATTAAAAACTTTGGTCACCGTTACACCGTTTTCCACGAATCAATCAATTACAAATATTAATAAACACTGATACTTTCTGTGCCCATAACCTATTAGGATTAATAGGCCATGAAACGAAATCACACACGCATTGACATAGTGTAAACAGTGTATTTAATATAATGTATGACAGAAAACAATTGACCAGTAATCAGACAAACGAACTACTAGTAATAAGATACAGTTACAGGGAGTAAGATATAGAGATAGCCAACATAACACAAACTTTGCAGAGTTGCCAATACAACCATATCAATATAAAACTCATCATTATATAACCTCTTTCATTCCCCAATATCTTCAATCCTTTTTGGAACAAATTTCTTTCAAAGCCCCTTGTTTTTGGACACCATATATTTCTTTTCGCCATTTAAGGTCATTCTATCATCAACGTTTTATTGCACTATTTTAACAATTGAAATGTATAATTTATAATCTATAAATAGTGAATAAGTAATTTTAAATTATTACAGTTCATGAGTTATAAGGGGTGATGGGTAGAATGGTTATAAGGGGAGTTCATGGGGTGGTAGATGGACACTCGAAACTTCAGTCGCTTTTATTTTGTAGCTCCTCAAAACAACCGATTGCTGTTAAGTAACATAACCACACTGAAGGAAATTCAATATCTATCCCTGTATAGATTTAAGTCAGGAAAACTTATTTTTGGCTCAAAATAATGATGAAAGTGGCGTTTAAACATTGAATTTTGAAAGAAATTCCCCTTCAGCACACATATTTGCATAAAGATATGTCTATTAAGTAAATGTTATTATTTGTAATGGCATCCATTTGCTTTTATGTCATAGATAATAATAGTTGAATAAGATAATAATTTTTTAAATTCCAACATAGCTTTTTGTGAGAACTTTGGTAACTAAAACGCAAGAGATAACCTGACACACTGGCTCATTTGAGAAATGTTTTTTTTTATTCTTATGGACAAGATTGTGGTTCAATTGTATTTATTCAGATTGGTTTGAATATTTTGTTGTTTTACTGTGTGTTTATTACAATTCATGCCATGAGTTTGTTTATTTATTATTATTATTATTATTATTATTATTATTATTATTATTATTATTATTATTAGCACCGCGTCTTACTACCCGTTCGGGTTATACGCACTTATGCTAATGTGTAATGGTAGGGTGATTGTGAGATGAAATGGAGGACCTACAGTTTAACGTGAAATCCGAACCACGGTGGAGGCCTGGCATTCCCCACATTCACAAGATGTCTTGTCAGAGGTGAAGGAAGGTTTGGTAATCAGATAAATCTGTGCCGGTACCTAGGATTGAACCCCGGCCGCCAGCACAGAAGTCTGACACCTTACCCCTAGACCGCCAGGTCACCTTCTTTGTTTATTTAAGAACTATTTTAGTCAATCTTAAAATATAGTTTTAGGATTTATTTATATTTATGACAAACATGTTTGACTAAAAATATACACAATTATAATAGTTGCATAGAACTAGTTTATTTATTCACAAAAATCTTACTCAACATTTGTTGGACAAAATATTAAGCTTTTATTTGGGGAACTTACAATTTAAACATAAATTAATATATATATATATATATATATATATATATATATATATATATATATATATATATATATATATATATATCGAGTGTGTATAATCTTTTCCTTTAATTTTTCTTTTTTGAAAAGATTACAGAAAGTTATTTTATTGTTCATACCAACTAGTGTTACTGCAACCGAATCAGAGTTTTTGTCCCTTTTCCTTAATATTTAAACTATTTTTTTTGTAATGGAATGAATGAGAAAGCTTAGTTTAAACTAAAATAACAAATCTGAAAATTAAATATCCTAAAGGGGGAAATTGTTTTTTAAATTTTTTCCCATTTCCCGTCCCGTAATCGCGAGAAATTGTTATTTCCAACCCGAAAATTTCTCGAAGTCAAAATGTCATTCTTGCACAGGACAAATGTCTAGTTATACTACCTTATAAATCGTGAACTGTAATGATTTGAAGTCAATTGAATAACTATTTATAGCTTATTACACTTGTTAAAATTGTGCAATAAAATGTTTATAGTTGTATGATTATAATAAAAGCGACCATGTGTCACAACATTAGAGAACAACCAGTAAAACTTTTTT
Source organism: Timema cristinae (assembly GCA_039000515.1). Taxonomy (NCBI): domain Eukaryota; kingdom Metazoa; phylum Arthropoda; class Insecta; order Phasmatodea; family Timematidae; genus Timema; species Timema cristinae. The sequence goes on from JBCFYV010009882.1 coordinate 108,426,663, forward strand.
TTTTTTGTATATTCAGAGTTTTACATTACTTGACAGCAAGTGAGATATTAAGAACTTAATGTCTGACTAATAGCATTCATTTCCCCCTATAAAAAATAGCTATTTGCCTGATTCTACCCTACCATCTCCTGATCATATAACCTCTTGAAAAGCTATTATATCTTACTCAAATATACTTAATTCATTGTTTATTTTAGTGTCCCGGTTGAAAATAAAACAAATTTTAAAACCATAAATTTGCATATAAAATTCTGTAAAAAAAGTTTGTTTTTCTCTGTAAAACATGGAAAAATCGGGGAATTTGTACATTTACAAATTGTATCATTCCTGATGTATACAGCATTTTTGGTAAATATAACATCTTATATAGAATTATTGATTGTTTTTAACACCGCCATTCTTATATCATACTTTATCACTAGGGACATGCAAAATTCGCATTTGCAATGACACAAATTTTAACACGAATTCTACTCTTTTCATGCGAATAACATGAATTTAAGCTTTTTTTCTAAATAAACACAATTTCTTTGTAATTTGGCAAACACCACATCACGCAATATCATTTTCAATGTGGTAACATTGGCGATAATGCTATGCCAGGGCTGCCGTTTCTAAGGATGTTATAAGTTTATTCTTGTTTTATAGGTATAAAACGGATCACAGAAATAATGAGTCTTTTCAGGATATTTAAGCTTTTTTTTCTTAAGTTACCTTTAAAAATCACGATTTATACTTTTATAGATTAACATACTTAAGTTTCGACTGATCGATTTTTTGTTTTCAGCCTTTAAAAGATTTCACGCTAGGTCCAAGCAAGGACATTAATATATATGGACCTTCCTACAGGCAGTCATGTTTGGCAAAATTATATCATCTTAATCTTTATTCCCTTGTCTTTATTTGATATTAGTTCAGTCCTCTATGGTGACATGTTTCTTTGTTATTATCTTTTAGTCTAAATTTAAATTGATAATCGATTATTTCGATATTGCTATTCGTAAGACTTGAGATATTGAGTTTGATATTACTATGCATGAAATGTTTTGTGTGTATTTGTATTTAATTTTTTCTCCAAATTCGTTAATAAATAGTTAAATACATAATATGAACGAAAAATGGAGACAGTCTTATCCTAGTTTATTTTATTGAATACTAATTCAAATCATATTTACAGAAATAATAAAATCGCTTTCAGCTTTTAATATCATCGCTTTTTGAGAAAAATAACACCACTTTTCCTCTAAAATTAACCTCACCTTCAGCATGTGTCTACTTATCACACAATCTATTTATTATCTGCCTAAATTATGTTGCAGCCATTTTTCTAATTTTTACCATTTATTTTCTAGATGTAGCTCGGGTCGTAAATGCTCCTATATTCCATGTCAACTCTGATGATCCTGAATCTGTAATGCATGTGTGTAAGATTGCAGCTGAGTGGAGAGCCACTTTTCACAAGGACGTCGTCATTGACATTGTAAGTTATAGTTTATCATGTGTATAAGTGCCTCTTTTAATTATATTTTTTAATAAATAATATAATCAATTATTGTCTAATGGCTTGGAAATGTATAGTAAAACAGTTTAAACACACTGTACAGTAATGTAAAATAAGTGAGGAAGCCAACCTGGAAGAATAGTTAGGTTAGGTCTAGATAAGGACAATCTCACTCCTCTCTTCGTTTCTTCTTGCACTTTTCACACTTCCCACTTCTTCACAGTTTCACATTGTTTTAAATTTTCGGAAATATTCGTTTTTGATATCAGATGACACACAAAACACAACTGGATTATATTTCAAATTCTTCTAGCATGTAATTCCATATAGTATTCTTTGTGTTTTATAGACATTTCCGAAAATTTAAAACAATGTGTAATTGTGAAATTGTAAAGAAGTGGGAAGTGCAAACATGTAAGGGGAAATGAAGAGAGAAGTATGTTTTTTCCTATCTAGGCCTAACCTAACTATCCTTCCAGGTTAGCTTACTTCAGTATCACCTACTTTATATTATTGTATAGTGTTCTTATTATAATTTTTATTAAATGATATTTCAAATTCTATTTGCGAAGTAAATTTTGGCTTATATTTTTTATTTAATTCCTAGTATACACACTTTTTAGTAGAAAGCATTTTATGTATCTTCATTACAAGGACATATTCATCATTAATAACTCGCTCTTCCGATGGGTCAGGGACCAAAGTACTGATGAAAGTCAAAGTATAGAACTATTTAACACTTGATAATGTGTACAACACCTAATCACGATATGAACACTGTCATTATACTCTTATGAACTGTTTACAATATAACCACAAAAATAATATAGTATGAATAGTTTGGTTATTTTAATTATAGCAATAAGTAATGTTATTATGTTTAATCTCACATATAAGAGATTCACTGCGAAAAAAGTGCTCACGGAATTACTTCTATTCAAAGACGAAAGAGTGAAGCAAGCGACAAAATTTGGAATCGTCATTGTAATTGAAACCTTGACAAAAGAGCGAAGTGATGAAACTTAAAGTGGCAAAGTCAAAGTATTGCTTTACTCATTAATTAACTTTAATGTGTGTATAAGTGCGTGGAAAAATTATTTTCTTGGTTTTTAGATTTTTTATATAAAATTTTCTTGGACAAAGTGATTAATCAGGTCACTATGAAAAATTACCTGGCATTATGCATAGTGACCAAAACAGTCTGGCAAGGTTATAAATATTTGTTAATTTATCATTTTCACCAGGCAGTATACATAATGCTCCACACTCTTCAGGCTATGTGAAAAACAGTGCAGTACTATGTCACTGGCAGGGTGGGAACAGTGAACGTCCGATCATGTGCCAGCCAATTAGCACCTAACTTAACCTAACTAAGCTAACCAGCCAAACTTACCTATCCTTACTAACTTAACTAACCTAACTAGTCTTTTTGTTTATATGAAGAACCAACTATTACTGATTATTAAATAAAAAATATTGCCCAGAAGGTGTGGAGCATTATGCGTACTGCCCGGTCAAAATTATAAATTAACAGATAAATATATATATATATCACTATGCATAATACCAGGTAATTATTCATAGTGACCTTTTATTCACTTGGTCCATAACATATATGTGTAAATATATATATATATATATATATATCTTTTTTGTAAAATCTTTTACAATTGAATAAGCACTCTCGGACAGCTATTATGGATGGTTCTCAAACCTGGCGGCTGGGTGTGGGTCTGAAGGGCTCTCACTGTAAAAAGAGAAACTCATCAAGAAACATCTCTTCCAGGGGTAAAATATTCCAGAGATAAAATAATCTCCCATTTAGATATCTGGACGTGATAGATGACTTAAATGCAAAGGTAGGAAAGAAAGAGTTCTTTAGACTTAAAAGAGGAAAGGAAAGCTTGCATGACCTCGGTAATGATAATGGAACATGATTGATAAGTTTTGCCATTTCAAAGAACATTATTGTGAAACGTACTTGCTTCATGTGTAAGGTTATTCATAAATATTCTTGGACCTCCCCATATGGTAATACACAGTCAAATAGATCACTGCTGGTAGATAAAAGTTATACATGCTTACTGGATGTCAAGTCGTACAGGGTCGTAGATTAGAACTCAGACCACTACTGGGTAGTAGAAAAACTCAGGGTACATCTGTCAGTAACAAAAAATAGAAATCGTCCAGGCCAGTTATAAAGATATAATGTAGAAAAACTGATGGATAGGGAAGGTAGGAATAGAAATCAAATTGAAATTTTAAACAGGTTTACTTCCTTAGAGTGCTCACAGGATAGTCAGTAAAATATGAATCCAGTTAAATAGTAGAAAATTGTAAGAAATAATATTAGAGATGCATACCTGCTTTTTATCAAGTTTTTCTTATAATATGTACGAAAATAGCTGTCTTTTTCGATTTTACGGACAAATCTAATTAGTTACGAATATTTATATACTTTAGATTTTTTTTTGTGCATTGTGAAAATGTATCTCGATTATGTCAACATTTATCATATCGATGAATCAATAGGGATTTCATGACCAATGATAAAGCTGCATGTATGTCTATATTGATATTGTGTGCTGAGATAAATTTCATCAGCTAGCTTATATTCGTTTTTCTATAGTTTGCATTTAAGATGGTTATGTTAAACAAAATTAATATATAGTTGAAGTAAATTTTTAAAAAATATTGTGTTACAGCTTTTGCGAACTGTGATGTTTCATATTTAACACGCATATTATTTATTTTATTTGTCAAAGTGTTTAAATTTCTCTCACTTTAAATTTTGTGCGGCACAAATCATGAAGTGTGTATAAGTTAGCGTGTTCTTGTGTGATACTATGACCATAAAGACTACAATCGTTTAAAATTAGTACTAAAAAAGCTCTCATTCATGTATCAGTATAGTGTTGATTTTCCATTTATAAGAAGTCTCAGAAGGGAGATATATTTGTTTATTGTACGTTTTGCTGTTGCGATATAAATAAATCCATGTCGTGAGAATGGACCAAATGCTCTATGTTAAAAGTGTGAAACATGTGACAATCCCAGAAAATATAAGGTTTTTTTTATGTCAAATCTCCTTAAAAGTTTTCCTAATTCTGATTTCTAACAGTTGGCAAGTATGGAGGTGTATCAAAGAGTTGCGAAAGTCTATGCAAAAAAGAGTAAGATTGAAGCCCTGGTTTGACATTGAATGTTCATAATTGGGTGACCTGGTGGTCTAGGGGTAAGGTGTCAGACTTCTATGCTGGCGGCCGGGGTTCAATCCTCGGTCCCGGCACAGATTTATCTGATTTACAAACCCTTCCTTCACCTCTTACAAGACGTGTATTAATCACAACTTGTGAATGTGGGGAATGCCAGGCCTCCACCGTGGTTCGGATTCCACGTTAAACTGTAGGTCCTCCATTTCATCTTACAATCACCCTACCATTACACATTAGCATAAGTGCGTATAACCTGAACGGGTAGTAAGACGCGGTGCTAATAATAATAATGTTCATAATTAATAGAAGGGAAAGTAATAATGCAAGAAGAAAGGCCAGGGCGATACTCAGAAACAAAGAGAGAGCATATTTAAAGAGTAAATTTAACGAGTTAGAAGAAATTATCAAAAATAAGAAAATCAGGGAACCTTGTATAGCTATTAACAGTTGTAAGTTAACAGACCATGGCCAATTTAGCATATGATAATGGCCGGCACAAATGATGCTATGATTAAATGAAATGATCAGTTAGGCATATTTCAAATGTTCATGAAGGATTTGAATTTGATGAGGGTATCAAAATCCATACCACCAAACCACTAGTCCCAGAGCCAAGTATTAGTTAAGTCGAACTATTAATAAGTTAAAGAAATATACATCTCTAAGTTTAGATTCATTTTAAAAAAAGTTTATAAAGGAGGTGGTGAAATGAAGTAATATAAACTCATAAACTGCTATGTCCCATTAAATTTAACCATGAGGAAGGAAAGTATTATAATACCAATTTTTATAAAGGGAGATAAAATTGAGTGTAATAACTTTAAAGACATCTCCCAACTTACATTCTGCAACAAAAATGTATACAGCTTAATTTTAATGAGAACGACACCATATGGAGGTAAAATAATTTGTAATCATCATTGTGGATTTCGACAAAATAGATTAATTTGTTTTTATTCGGCAAAGATTAGAAAAAAGTGAGAATACAACATGATGTAACATCATTAATGGGAGAATCTAGAACAGTGTTCAGGGTATTGACTGGCAAACCCAAAAGAAAGATACCAATGGGAAGACCTAGACTCAGATGGGAGGATAACTTAATACGACCTGAAAGAGAGGTTGAAATGAGGTGAACTGAATAGAGATGGGTGACATACTTTTTCAAGTGGGGCAATGACATAATACATTAATGTGCATATGCTGTTTAATATATTTTTAATTACAATCAAACCAATAAAATATAATTATTTCTTTTAGGTGTGCTATCGTCGAAATGGACACAATGAAATTGATGAACCAATGTTCACACAACCTCTTATGTACCGGAAGATAAAAAATACTAAACCTGCTCTTGATAAATATGCAGAGAAACTCACCAGTGAAGGAGTGGTCACTCCTGAAGAAGTGAAGGTAGGTTTATTATATTATCTAACTCATATATTAATTTAAAAGGTTTTCACATGCATATGATATTTTACCACATGATCTTCACCACTGTATAATCAATCATAGCACTCTGTTTTTTCAGTCCATAAATTGGTTTATAATATTTCATTGCATAATGTCACGTGGTATAGTCCTGTTCGTCACTTCAATTTAAAAGGTAAACAGAGGCAAGCTACTTTCACCTCCCTTCCTCCCCATCATTTCCACGCACTGCTTAAGATTCATAACTGTTAACCTTGGATGTGCCGTTGTCTTCTCACTCGCTGCAAGCCTATAATTCTCATCACAGCGCATTGTCAGTAGGTATATTTACATTAGTCAATTGGTTTGGTTTGTAGCAAGGAGAGTGGGAGGGAATGCTAAGCTACCAAGACTAAGTCACATTATATGGTAAGATTCTGCTAGTGGTACATTAAAGTGTGAAGCAATTTTTCCTCCCAATTAATATTATATTTATAGTCATATTTATAATTGTTGTTCTTGTTATTATTATCTTTAATCCGTTTATTGATAATATTGGTAAATATTTGAACTCATCCAGTTATTTACTTTTTGCTGATGATGTAAAATTATTTAAAATCATAAAATCAATTGCAGATTGTATAGATTTATAAAATTATGTAAATGGTATTCGCCAATGGTCTTTTGAAAATGGAATGTCTATTGATAAATCTAAGACCAATTCTATATCTTTTACTAGGAAAACCAATCCTTTCTTTTTTACTTATAAATTGGGCAATGAAAACATAGTTCGCAGCACCATTTATATCAATCATCTTAGTGTTCTCCTGGATAACAAACTTTACTTCCACTATCATTGAAATTACTTGGACTTATTAAATTTGTTACTCCATCATTTAAGAAAGTTGACTGGTTTTTTTTATGTCTGTACTACACCCTGGTTAGATCTAACTTAGAATATGCTACTTTTGCTTGGAATTTCTTTACCTTAACTGACTCTTGGGTTAGGTTGTTGTATCCATAGTGCCAATTCTAGATTTGTCGAATTTGACTTCTTTATCATGAAAGAAAAGCTAAACTCGTAAATTTATTTAAGGAAATTCCATATCAATAATTTATCATGTAGAGGTTCTGCCTATCATATTTAAATTTACAATATTCTGATTTATTTTGTCATATTGTTACTGCTTTTAACTACTCTCTTGTTATTTGTTGTTATTGCTATTTTTCCCCTATTTTTATCAATTAGTATTTTTTTCATAACTATTCATTAGTATGTATAATTATTTAGCTATTAGTGTTTTTCTTATTTTCTCATGTAATTATTATATATTTGTAAGGTACTTGTGTACTTTCAGTGCTGGGCTGTTATAGGTCTTACGACTGTTGGCCAGCACTATAATAAAGGAAATTTTTATTATTATTGTTATTATTATTCAACAATTATGCAGCAAAATACTGTATGTGTGAATGTACCCTTCATTTACCCTGGAAGATAGCACGCTCACCTTACATCGTTCCACTTTGTTGCAGCTTATCAGATAGGGCCATAGTGTAATCATTCAAGGTAAGAATGATACTTTTCATGGTAAACAGAGTGTACATTTTACATCTATTTTAATGAAGTAAAAAATCAATTTTATATTGGCACAACACACTCAGGTACTCCTATAATCATATTTATTTGTTAACCCAGGATGTTCGAGATAAATATGAAAGCATCTGTGAAGCATCCTACCAAAATGCTCGAAAAGAAACTCATATCAAATACAAAGACTGGCTTGATTCTCCTTGGTCTGGGTTTTTTGAAGGCAAGGATCCCTTACAAGTATCTCCCACTGGCGTCAAAGAGGATACATTGGTCCATATCGGGAAGAGGTTTTCTTCACCACCACCAAATGCAGCTGAATTTGTTATTCATAAAGGTAGTTTTTTATTTATATATTTGCGTGGGCACGTTTAATTAATGTTGAGAAATATTTCAAGTATAAGTGCTGAAAACTATTCTTTTTGCTATAATATTCTGATGACACATAAAATTAGGTAGGTCCAATTCATAGTGTTCCTGGTAGTGAATCCAAAAATTTGTATATATTAATATAGCCTAGAGTTGGGGTAGAAATCCTGAGTAAGACCGTGTGTTAGTTTTCAACTAATAAAATATTACACAGTTATATTAAGGAAATAATTTAAAAACACAAACTAATATTGCTTATATGTCCAATAATACAAAGCATTAATAATAGTTTAGTTTTATGAAAATATTAAATGTCAATTCTTTCATTAAAGTTATATCCTCTAAATTATTATCCTCTTTTTCTAAATAAATATTGTTCAACAACATTTAGATAACAATATAAAAATACTATACTAACTGGATATACAGACTTTTTTTCCTTATATTCAAATAAGAGTTATTATTTGGTAATGAGCTAAGTATATCAAATTTGTTTAAGATTTTTTATGTAACCTTGTATTTGCTTTATCTTGATACTAAAAGGCCTTGTTAAATATTTGAATACTTTTAAGGTCAAGTATTTTTGATTTTTAAATTTGTAGATTAAACTCTTGTTATTATTATTATTAGCACCGCGTCCTACTACCCGTTCGGGTCATACATACTTAATTTAATGTGTAATGGTAGAGTGATTGTGAGATGAAATGGAGGACCTACAGTTTAATGTGGGATCCGAACCACGGTGGAGACCTGGCATTCCACACATTCACAAGATGTCTTGTCAGAGCTGAAGGAAGGGTTTGGCAATCAGATAAATTTGTGCCGGGATCGGGGATTGAACCCTGGACCTCCAGCACAGAAGTCTGACATCTTACCCCTAGACTGCCAGGCCCCCCCCCCCAAAAAAAATATTTTTTTTTTATTAATTATGTACTTTTAAAAAATATTTTTTTATTACTTTAAGGAAATATTTCTTCTTACTTATCGAGTTATTTTGTTATATTTGGAAGACGGTACAAAAAAATTTATAGGAATATATAAGCAGGAATGAACACAAAATGGCTTTAACAATGAAAGAGAAAAAAAGTCTCACATTACATTGCTACCACTGAATAAGAGGTAAAGGCTGCCTCTTGAATAAAATTGATCCTTACCCCATAATCCCCTGAACTAATTTCATTCTTTTAGAATTAATCAGGAGGGAGTGTGAAATGCACAACACAACTTCCTGAAAGAGGAAACTCAAGCCATCTTTTTTGAAATTTCTTCCAAATATAACAATTTTGTCATAAATTGATTGAAATATAGAAATGTTGAAACTTTTTAAGGTACTATTTGTAACACTTCTAATATTACTGTATTTACCCAAATCCAAGACAACTATGACTCTTAGGCAACCCCCAGTTTTTCAGTGGTTCTGAACAGATTTTTTTAAATTGATATTTATTTTATCATGAATGAAGAAAATAATTTAAACTTATTTGTAATGCTAACAATTTTATTTATTTACAAAACAAATATGTTGACTATTAAAATCCAATCACGGACTCTCAATGATACACATAAAATAAAATAATATAAAGTAAAGAGTGATAGGAATAAATCAAAGGATATAAACATATTTCACACGATACAAAATTCTTAACCTATAAACACGTTGGCTGAAATTTACTGTAAAATTCAGCCGCCATGACAGCCAAGCATAAAAAATAAGTTCCACTAAAGATATCCAGGAGAGCCTTTACAAGCAGAACAAGAATTCAATGGGTTTGGGGAGGAACAGTTCCATGAAGCGGTCAGTGACCTTCCCCACCTTAGCTATGTTCCTGATGTTCTTACTACCCGAGTTTCTCCAAAAATGTATCTCTTAAATATGTATAAACTACTTAAAATTTTCAGGAATGGTGAATCGCTTTTGAGTAAGCAAAACCAAATAATTATTCTTACCTACAAGTAATCTGGTTGTAAAATATTTAAGCAAAGGATGTATTGTGTTTGATATAAATTAGAAATAAAATAGAGCTATTAAAGTAATTTTAATGTAAATATGACTCTATGCCCCAAAAGTGTGGAAATATGACCCAAAATTTAAAACTGATCAAAATATGCACGTTTATTCAAAATAAAATGTGTATATTTGGAGTCATGGTAGCATAAAAAATTATTATAATGCACTAAGCATTAGATTCAAGGTGAAACTAAATATATTATATGCTATAAACATCTGAACCCTAGTGATAATTAAACAAGCATCTTTGTTCTTATTTCAAAACCAATGATTTAGGTATATCTAATCAAGGATAATAATTTTATTAATAGTATTCCTATTAGATATTTTGTGGAGTTTCACGAATTAAAACTAAAGTTTGTTATTTTCAAAATTGTCTAGCAAACTCTATCGATTGTTTGTTTAAAATCGATTCTAGTTTTCTCATCATGTCTTACTTGGCAAGCACTATTTAGGCCAAGTTTTAATAATCAACTAAATAACAATTTGATAACTCATTATTTGTTTTTAAATTTATTTTGATTTTTGTAGTTGCTGCTTTTTAAATTTCTTAGTGAAGTAATTGGAAAAGCTATCAAAAACAGCACAACAAAATAAAATTAAATTCATTTATTTAAATAATTCAATTATTCCCATCACTATCCCCAGCCCATTTGAGAAGTTAACCCTGTTGAATACTAAACGGTGGTATGGAGATTTTT
>JBCFYV010009882.1:108437554-108472609 GCA_039000515.1 Timema cristinae
TGTAAAATTTTAAGTTTTTTTATCATGGTATAATGCCTCTTTTAATTATTTTTTTTAATAAAAAATATAATCAATTATTTGTCTAATGGCTTGGAAATGTATAGTAAAACGTTTAAACACACTGTACAGTAATGTAAAATAAGTGAGGGAACCCAAACCCTGGAAGAATAGTTAGGTTAGGTCTAGATAAGGACAATCTCACTCCTCTTTTCGTTTCTTCTTGCACTTTTCACACTTCCCACTTCTTCACAGTTTTCACATTGTTTTAAATTTTCGGAAATATTCGTTTTTGATATCAGATGACACACAAAACACAACTGGATTATATTTCAAATTCTTCTAGCATGTAATTCCATATAGTATTCTTTGTGTTTTATAGACATTTCCGAAAATTTAAAACAATGTGTAATTGTGAAATTGTAAAGAAGTGGGAAGTGCAAACATGTAAGGGGAAATGAAGAGAGAAGTATGTTTTTTCCTATCTAGGCCTAACCTAACTATCCTTCCAGGTTAGCTTACTTCAGTATCACCTACTTTATATTATTGTATAGTGTTCTTATTATAATTTTTATTAAATGATATTTCAAATTCTATTTGCGAAGTAAATTTTGGCTTATATTTTTTATTTAATTCCTAGTATACACACTTTTTAGTAGAAAGCATTTTATGTATCTTCATTACAAGGACATATTCATCATTAATAACTCGCTCTTCCGATGGGTCAGGGACCAAAGTACTGATGAAAGTCAAAGTATAGAACTATTTAACACTTGATAATGTGTACAACACCTAATCACGATATGAACACTGTCATTATACTCTTATGAACTGTTTACAATATAACCACAAAAATAATATAGTATGAATAGTTTGGTTATTTTAATTATAGCAATAAGTAATGTTATTATGTTTAATCTCACATATAAGAGATTCACTGCGAAAAAAGTGCTCACGGAATTACTTCTATTCAAAGACGAAAAGAGTGAAGCAAGCGACAAAATTTGGAATCGTCATTGTAATTGAAACCTTGACAAAAGAGCGAAGTGATGAAACTTAAAGTGGCAAAGTCAAAGATTGCTTTACTCATTAATTAACTTTAATGTGTGTATAAGTGCGTGGAAAAATTATTTTCTTGGTTTTTAGATTTTTTATATAAAATTTTCTTGGACAAAGTGATTAATCAGGTCACTATGAAAAATTACCTGGCATTATGCATAGTGACCAAAACAGTCTGGCAAGGTTATAAATATTTGTTAATTTATCATTTTCACCAGGCAGTATACATAATGCTCCACACTCTTCAGGCTATGTGAAAAACAGTGCAGTACTATGTCACTGGCAGGGTGGGAACAGTGAACGTCCGATCATGTGCCAGCCAATTAGCACCTAACTTAACCTAACTAAGCTAACCAGCCAAACTTACCTATCCTTACTAACTTAACTAACCTAACTAGTCTTTTTGTTTATATGAAGAACCAACTATTACTGATTATTAAATAAAAAATATTGCCCAGAAGGTGTGGAGCATTATGCGTACTGCCCGGTCAAAATTATAAATTAACAGATAAATATATATATATATCACTATGCATAATACCAGGTAATTATTCATAGTGACCTTTTATTCACTTGGTCCATAACATATATGTGTAAATATATATATATATATATATATATCTTTTTTGTAAAATCTTTTACAATTGAATAAGCACTCTCGGACAGCTATTATGGATGGTTCTCAAACCTGGCGGCTGGGTGTGGGTCTGAAGGGCTCTCACTGTAAAAAGAGAAACTCATCAAGAAACATCTCTTCCAGGGGTAAAATATTCCAGAGATAAAATAATCTCCCATTTAGATATCTGGACGTGATAGATGACTTAAATGCAAAGGTAGGAAAGAAAGAGTTCTTTAGACTTAAAAGAGGAAAGGAAAGCTTGCATGACCTCGGTAATGATAATGGAACATGATTGATAAGTTTTGCCATTTCAAAGAACTTATTGTGAAACGTACTTGCTTCATGTGTAAGGTTATTCATAAATATTCTTGGACCTCCCCATATGGTAATACACAGTCAAATAGATCACTGCTGGTAGATAAAAGTTATACATGCTTACTGGATGTCAAGTCGTACAGGGTCGTAGATTAGAACTCAGACCACTACTGGGTAGTAGAAAAACTCAGGGTACATCTGTCAGTAACAAAAAATAGAAATCGTCCAGGCCAGTTATAAAGATATAATGTAGAAAAACTGATGGATAGGGAAGGTAGGAATAGAAATCAAATTGAAATTTTAAACAGGTTTACTTCCTTAGAGTGCTCACAGGATAGTCAGTAAAATATGAATCCAGTTAAATAGTAGAAAATTGTAAGAAATAATATTAGAGATGCATACCTGCTTTTTATCAAGTTTTTCTTATAATATGTACGAAAATAGCTGTCTTTTTCGATTTTACGGACAAATCTAATTAGTTACGAATATTTATATACTTTAGATTTTTTTTTGTGCATTGTGAAAATGTATCTCGATTATGTCAACATTTATCATATCGATGAATCAATAGGGATTTCATGACCAATGATAAAGCTGCATGTATGTCTATATTGATATTGTGTGCTGAGATAAATTTCATCAGCTAGCTTATATTCGTTTTTCTATAGTTTGCATTTAAGATGGTTATGTTAAACAAAATTAATATATAGTTGAAGTAAATTTTTAAAAAATATTGTGTTACAGCTTTTGCGAACTGTGATGTTTCATATTTAACACGCATATTATTTATTTTATTTGTCAAAGTGTTTAAATTTCTCTCACTTTAAATTTTGTGCGGCACAAATCATGAAGTGTGTATAAGTTAGCGTGTTCTTGTGTGATACTATGACCATAAAGACTACAATCGTTTAAAATTAGTACTAAAAAAGCTCTCATTCATGTATCAGTATAGTGTTGATTTTCCATTTATAAGAAGTCTCAGAAGGGAGATATATTTGTTTATTGTACGTTTTGCTGTTGCGATATAAATAAATCCATGTCGTGAGAATGGACCAAATGCTCTATGTTAAAAGTGTGAAACATGTGACAATCCCAGAAAATATAAGGTTTTTTTTATGTCAAATCTCCTTAAAAGTTTTCCTAATTCTGATTTCTAACAGTTGGCAAGTATGGAGGTGTATCAAAGAGTTGCGAAAGTCTATGCAAAAAAGAGTAAGATTGAAGCCCTGGTTTGACATTGAATGTTCATAATTGGGTGACCTGGTGGTCTAGGGGTAAGGTGTCAGACTTCTATGCTGGCGGCCGGGGTTCAATCCTCGGTCCCGGCACAGATTTATCTGATTTACAAACCCTTCCTTCACCTCTTACAAGACGTGTATTAATCACAACTTGTGAATGTGGGGAATGCCAGGCCTCCACCGTGGTTCGGATTCCACGTTAAACTGTAGGTCCTCCATTTCATCTTACAATCACCCTACCATTACACATTAGCATAAGTGCGTATAACCTGAACGGGTAGTAAGACGCGGTGCTAATAATAATAATGTTCATAATTAATAGAAGGGAAAGTAATAATGCAAGAAGAAAGGCCAGGGCGATACTCAGAAACAAAGAGAGAGCATATTTAAAGAGTAAATTTAACGAGTTAGAAGAAATTATCAAAAATAAGAAAATCAGGGAACCTTGTATAGCTATTAACAGTTGTAAGTTAACAGACCATGGCCAATTTAGCATATGATAATGGCCGGCACAAATGATGCTATGATTAAATGAAATGATCAGTTAGGCATATTTCAAATGTTCATGAAGGATTTGAATTTGATGAGGGTATCAAAATCCATACCACCAAACCACTAGTCCCAGAGCCAAGTATTAGTTAAGTCGAACTATTAATAAGTTAAAGAAATATACATCTCTAAGTTTAGATTCATTTTAAAAAAAAGTTTATAAAGGAGGTGGTGAAATGAAGTAATATAAACTCATAAACTGCTATGTCCCATTAAATTTAACCATGAGGAAGGAAAGTATTATAATACCAATTTTTATAAAGGGAGATAAAATTGAGTGTAATAACTTTAAAGACATCTCCCAACTTACATTCTGCAACAAAAATGTATACAGCTTAATTTTAATGAGAACGACACCATATGGAGGTAAAATAATTTGTAATCATCATTGTGGATTTCGACAAAATAGATTAATTTGTTTTTATTCGGCAAAGATTAGAAAAAAGTGAGAATACAACATGATGTAACATCATTAATGGGAGAATCTAGAACAGTGTTCAGGGTATTGACTGGCAAACCCAAAAGAAAGATACCAATGGGAAGACCTAGACTCAGATGGGAGGATAACTTAATACGACCTGAAAGAGAGGTTGAAATGAGGTGAACTGAATAGAGATGGGTGACATACTTTTTCAAGTGGGGCAATGACATAATACATTAATGTGCATATGCTGTTTAATATATTTTTAATTACAATCAAACCAATAAAATATAATTATTTCTTTTAGGTGTGCTATCGTCGAAATGGACACAATGAAATTGATGAACCAATGTTCACACAACCTCTTATGTACCGGAAGATAAAAAATACTAAACCTGCTCTTGATAAATATGCAGAGAAACTCACCAGTGAAGGAGTGGTCACTCCTGAAGAAGTGAAGGTAGGTTTATTATATTATCTAACTCATATATTAATTTAAAAGGTTTTCACATGCATATGATATTTTACCACATGATCTTCACCACTGTATAATCAATCATAGCACTCTGTTTTTTCAGTCCATAAATTGGTTTATAATATTTCATTGCATAATGTCACGTGGTATAGTCCTGTTCGTCACTTCAATTTAAAAGGTAAACAGAGGCAAGCTACTTTCACCTCCCTTCCTCCCCATCATTTCCACGCACTGCTTAAGATTCATAACTGTTAACCTTGGATGTGCCGTTGTCTTCTCACTCGCTGCAAGCCTATAATTCTCATCACAGCGCATTGTCAGTAGGTATATTTACATTAGTCAATTGGTTTGGTTTGTAGCAAGGAGAGTGGGAGGGAATGCTAAGCTACCAAGACTAAGTCACATTATATGGTAAGATTCTGCTAGTGGTACATTAAAGTGTGAAGCAATTTTTCCTCCCAATTAATATTATATTTATAGTCATATTTATAATTGTTGTTCTTGTTATTATTATCTTTAATCCGTTTATTGATAATATTGGTAAATATTTGAACTCATCCAGTTATTTACTTTTTGCTGATGATGTAAAATTATTTAAAATCATAAAATCAATTGCAGATTGTATAGATTTATAAAATTATGTAAATGGTATTCGCCAATGGTCTTTTGAAAATGGAATGTCTATTGATAAATCTAAGACCAATTCTATATCTTTTACTAGGAAAACCAATCCTTTCTTTTTTACTTATAAATTGGGCAATGAAAACATAGTTCGCAGCACCATTTATATCAATCATCTTAGTGTTCTCCTGGATAACAAACTTTACTTCCACTATCATTGAAATTACTTGGACTTATTAAATTTGTTACTCCATCATTTAAGAAAGTTGACTGGTTTTTTTTATGTCTGTACTACACCCTGGTTAGATCTAACTTAGAATATGCTACTTTTGCTTGGAATTTCTTTACCTTAACTGACTCTTGGGTTAGGTTGTTGTATCCATAGTGCCAATTCTAGATTTGTCGAATTTGACTTCTTTATCATGAAAGAAAAGCTAAACTCGTAAATTTATTTAAGGAAATTCCATATCAATAATTTATCATGTAGAGGTTCTGCCTATCATATTTAAATTTACAATATTCTGATTTATTTTGTCATATTGTTACTGCTTTTAACTACTCTCTTGTTATTTGTTGTTATTGCTATTTTTCCCCTATTTTTATCAATTAGTATTTTTTTCATAACTATTCATTAGTATGTATAATTATTTAGCTATTAGTGTTTTTCTTATTTTCTCATGTAATTATTATATATTTGTAAGGTACTTGTGTACTTTCAGTGCTGGGCTGTTATAGGTCTTACGACTGTTGGCCAGCACTATAATAAAGGAAATTTTTATTATTATTGTTATTATTATTCAACAATTATGCAGCAAAATACTGTATGTGTGAATGTACCCTTCATTTACCCTGGAAGATAGCACGCTCACCTTACATCGTTCCACTTTGTTGCAGCTTATCAGATAGGGCCATAGTGTAATCATTCAAGGTAAGAATGATACTTTTCATGGTAAACAGAGTGTACATTTTACATCTATTTTAATGAAGTAAAAAATCAATTTTATATTGGCACAACACACTCAGGTACTCCTATAATCATATTTATTTGTTAACCCAGGATGTTCGAGATAAATATGAAAGCATCTGTGAAGCATCCTACCAAAATGCTCGAAAAGAAACTCATATCAAATACAAAGACTGGCTTGATTCTCCTTGGTCTGGGTTTTTTGAAGGCAAGGATCCCTTACAAGTATCTCCCACTGGCGTCAAAGAGGATACATTGGTCCATATCGGGAAGAGGTTTTCTTCACCACCACCAAATGCAGCTGAATTTGTTATTCATAAAGGTAGTTTTTTATTTATATATTTGCGTGGGCACGTTTAATTAATGTTGAGAAATATTTCAAGTATAAGTGCTGAAAACTATTCTTTTTGCTATAATATTCTGATGACACATAAAATTAGGTAGGTCCAATTCATAGTGTTCCTGGTAGTGAATCCAAAAATTTGTATATATTAATATAGCCTAGAGTTGGGGTAGAAATCCTGAGTAAGACCGTGTGTTAGTTTTCAACTAATAAAATATTACACAGTTATATTAAGGAAATAATTTAAAAACACAAACTAATATTGCTTATATGTCCAATAATACAAAGCATTAATAATAGTTTAGTTTTATGAAAATATTAAATGTCAATTCTTTCATTAAAGTTATATCCTCTAAATTATTATCCTCTTTTTCTAAATAAATATTGTTCAACAACATTTAGATAACAATATAAAAATACTATACTAACTGGATATACAGACTTTTTTTCCTTATATTCAAATAAGAGTTATTATTTGGTAATGAGCTAAGTATATCAAATTTGTTTAAGATTTTTTATGTAACCTTGTATTTGCTTTATCTTGATACTAAAAGGCCTTGTTAAATATTTGAATACTTTTAAGGTCAAGTATTTTTGAGTTTTTAAATTTGTAGATTAAACTCTTGTTATTATTATTATTAGCACCGCGTCCTACTACCCGTTCGGGTCATACATACTTAATTTAATGTGTAATGGTAGAGTGATTGTGAGATGAAATGGAGGACCTACAGTTTAATGTGGGATCCGAACCACGGTGGAGACCTGGCATTCCACACATTCACAAGATGTCTTGTCAGAGCTGAAGGAAGGGTTTGGCAATCAGATAAATTTGTGCCGGGATCGGGGATTGAACCCTGGACCTCCAGCACAGAAGTCTGACATCTTACCCCTAGACTGCCAGGCCCCCCCCCCCAAAAAAAATATTTTTTTTTTATTAATTATGTACTTTTAAAAAATATTTTTTTATTACTTTAAGGAAATATTTCTTCTTACTTATCGAGTTATTTTGTTATATTTGGAAGACGGTACAAAAAAATTTATAGGAATATATAAGCAGGAATGAACACAAAATGGCTTTAACAATGAAAGAGAAAAAAAGTCTCACATTACATTGCTACCACTGAATAAGAGGTAAAGGCTGCCTCTTGAATAAAATTGATCCTTACCCCATAATCCCCTGAACTAATTTCATTCTTTTAGAATTAATCAGGAGGGAGTGTGAAATGCACAACACAACTTCCTGAAAGAGGAAACTCAAGCCATCTTTTTTGAAATTTCTTCCAAATATAACAATTTTGTCATAAATTGATTGAAATATAGAAATGTTGAAACTTTTTAAGGTACTATTTGTAACACTTCTAATATTACTGTATTTACCCAAATCCAAGACAACTATGACTCTTAGGCAACCCCCAGTTTTTCAGTGGTTCTGAACAGATTTTTTTAAATTGATATTTATTTTATCATGAATGAAGAAAATAATTTAAACTTATTTGTAATGCTAACAATTTTATTTATTTACAAAACAAATATGTTGACTATTAAAATCCAATCACGGACTCTCAATGATACACATAAAATAAAATAATATAAAGTAAAGAGTGATAGGAATAAATCAAAGGATATAAACATATTTCACACGATACAAAATTCTTAACCTATAAACACGTTGGCTGAAATTTACTGTAAAATTCAGCCGCCATGACAGCCAAGCATAAAAAATAAGTTCCACTAAAGATATCCAGGAGAGCCTTTACAAGCAGAACAAGAATTCAATGGGTTTGGGGAGGAACAGTTCCATGAAGCGGTCAGTGACCTTCCCCACCTTAGCTATGTTCCTGATGTTCTTACTACCCGAGTTTCTCCAAAAATGTATCTCTTAAATATGTATAAACTACTTAAAATTTTCAGGAATGGTGAATCGCTTTTGAGTAAGCAAAACCAAATAATTATTCTTACCTACAAGTAATCTGGTTGTAAAATATTTAAGCAAAGGATGTATTGTGTTTGATATAAATTAGAAATAAAATAGAGCTATTAAAGTAATTTTAATGTAAATATGACTCTATGCCCCCAAAAGTGTGGAAATATGACCCAAAATTTAAAACTGATCAAAATATGCACGTTTATTCAAAATAAAATGTGTATATTTGGAGTCATGGTAGCATAAAAAATTATTATAATGCACTAAGCATTAGATTCAAGGTGAAACTAAATATATTATATGCTATAAACATCTGAACCCTAGTGATAATTAAACAAGCATCTTTGTTCTTATTTCAAAACCAATGATTTAGGTATATCTAATCAAGGATAATAATTTTATTAATAGTATTCCTATTAGATATTTTGTGGAGTTTCACGAATTAAAACTAAAGTTTGTTATTTTCAAAATTGTCTAGCAAACTCTATCGATTGTTTGTTTAAAATCGATTCTAGTTTTCTCATCATGTCTTACTTGGCAAGCACTATTTAGGCCAAGTTTTAATAATCAACTAAATAACAATTTGATAACTCATTATTTGTTTTTAAATTTATTTTGATTTTTGTAGTTGCTGCTTTTTAAATTTCTTAGTGAAGTAATTGGAAAAGCTATCAAAAACAGCACAACAAAATAAAATTAAATTCATTTATTTAAATAATTCAATTATTCCCATCACTATCCCCAGCCCATTTGAGAAGTTAACCCTGTTGAATACTAAACGGTGGTATGGAGATTTTTAGTATATACTATCAATTATTGCGATACCAGTCGATACCAAGGGTATTGAGTATCTGTATTGGTCCAGAACTAGGTAGTTATTTTTATTGATAAAAAAGACAGTGACCCGTTTTATATTTATAAAATCTGTCTTAAAGGCAGCCCTGCGCTATTGTATCAATATTATATAAATATGTAAAATGTTGCCTTTTAATGTAACCCAATCCTTGGTCAGCGATTTTAAGATAACCCCTGGAATTTGAAGCTACAAATTTGGAGGAAAAACCTGTCTTAGATTTTGATATATACGGTATTCACTAGATCATGCATGTCAAACTCGTTTGATTATAAGGACCACCCACATTTACCTTTATTATCACCATCACTATCAACAACTGTGTTCGGATTAGTTTAGTAAAATGCCTTCATTATTCCACGCTTAATCCCTTTCATTCTCCTTCTCTTACTGCTACATTTTCTTTTATCTGTTCCATTTCTTTCTTGGTCTCCCTTGTGATCTCTTCCCTTAATACTTCATCTCCATAATACTCTTTGGTATTATTTCCTCTTCCATCCTCATTACATGACCATACAATTTCAAACTTGCTTCCTCTTCTATTTTGTGTACTCCCTGTACCTATTGCTCTAATGTGCAATGTCTGTGCAAGTCTTGATTCAATGGAGTGTGTTCCCACATCACTTAGTCCTTTTTGACCCATTGTTGATCTCAAGCACTTCTCTATTCTGATAAGCACACTAAAAGATCATTCTACTTGAGCAACAGAAACTGTGAGTGTGCAGAATGTGCACAAAGCAACACATACACTTGGAAATAAAGTTGCAATATTGAGTTCTGTTTTGTTGAGCAGCTTTAAGGATTGCAAAGTAGATTTAGAAATTTCGTCTTGTGTATCACTTTAAGATATTTGACTTCTTCCGTTGGGTCACCAACATTTAAACAACCTTAACGGCATAACCTTTAATCTTGTTTATGGCTCTTCCACTCAAGTTTAAACAATGTTAATACTTTAGTGCACTTAATTTAAATTTCATATTATATTTAACTTTTCTTCCATTTCACTAAAACGTTTGTATTTTCGTCCAAAGGAAGAAGAAAATGTCTCAAAGCCGAGCAGGGTCCCAGGAATTTTGTTCCCTCTGCCTCTCCCTCTCGGTGGGCCTGCTTGTACCCAACTATTTTACAGATAACTCCATTCTTAATCCTGTTTTTTCATTGTAACAGCTTACATTCTCCTCACAAACTTCATAAGGACCACATTGAAATCTTAAATATGCGGGACTGCATTAAAAAAAATTTAAAGACAAATAATTTTACTACCTTATTTTTTCTTACTTATTTTATAGCATTATTAGCTCTAAAGTTCATTGCTCACTTAGAAACGCACACACCCTATCTTATCCAGTCCAGCTCATAACACAGCCTATCTCTTTCAGGTCCATTCTAATTTGGTCTTCCCATCTGTGTCTTGGTTTTCCTAATGGTCTCTTCCCATTGGGTTTACCAGGTAATATCTTAACACAGTTCTAGATTCTTTCATTCGTCCTGCCCACCTTAATCTTCAAGATTTGATTATTATCTTAACAATGTATTGTGATGAGTACATGGTCACCCTTTATATTTTTTCAGAAATTTGAAACTTTATATTGGCAGAAATGGCGTGAATGTTAGGCTTTAAATTTTATTCTGAAGTCACATTCATAATTTGATGACAAAGCTGTGATCACTTGGATGCTATATTCTATAAATGAAAACAACTGTTTTTTGTCATCTATATATACTATTTTCTCCTTGAGTTAAATTTTATTCATTTACATATTTTGTTATATTGTTGAAAAATATTTTATTGTGTTTTAAGATGTTATTTCAACTCTTATAATTATCTTCTCATTTTTCCAACAAGCAAATTATATTTTTTATTGTTGCTACAATAGTGACAGTAGTCCATTCTTTAGAAACACTAATATTTTTTTTTAAATAAAAGACAAAAATGTTTCTATTTATTTGGAAAATAAATATATTACAATTCTCACTTTTTTCTGAAACTCCTCCTCAGTTTTACGTTTTTGGGATTTGAAATAGAAATTTTGAGGTTCACATTATTTAAAGCAATTTTTATAAATCACCTTTAACAAAATGTAACAATGTGTTTAAGTTGTTCAAACTGTTTGTTGCCATTAATTTATATTCACATAATACAATTAGAAGAAATTTCACGACCATTTACTAACACAAAATATTAAGACTAATTTCAAATTTTTGGTTACAGCTTAACATTGTGTACCCATATTAGTAAAACGTGGTGTCATCTATTATTAAACTTCCAAAGATAATTTTCTTTTCACTGTTCAGCTTGGAGGGGCTACAGTATGTAATTATCAGAAAGGTCTTACTAGTGTTACCAGGCTCAGCAAGCAAGGTTTTGTGAATTGCAAAGCTAAATTTGGCTAATTTATTCAGACTAATGCAAAATTTCTGTCTCATACTTAATCTAAGAGTGATTTATATTCTGCCATGTCTTTTAACATGCCACTTTGAAGTGTTAGAATACCACTACACCATTTTTACGCCTTCTGTTTCATTTTAAGGCTCCACACAAAACTTTACATGGGTAGCATTGTCTTGGCGCGTTGGCTGCAGTGAGATTTCAGCCTTAGTGGTACCATCAAGGTTTCTAGGAAGGGATATAAGAATGAGTCACCATAACAGGTGCCTGCTGGCTTCCTCCATCTCATTCTTACTCATTGTACAGTGTCATTTATAAAAATAAAGGCCAACATGCATTTAATGTTGGTTTATTATATGCTCTGTGTACAGCACGGAATCATATATCTGACAACGGGCTTTAAATGGCACTAAATTAATTTAAGTACTAAGACACAACTAACACAATGACAACATATAAGGCTTTTTTTCTTGTTTATAAATGATAATGTAAATACTTTCTTTACATTTCCCAGGTATTGAGCGTATTTTAAGAGCTCGCATGGATATGGTTGACTCTCGCCAAGTTGATTGGGCACTGGGCGAAGCCATGGCTTTTGGGTCCCTACTGAAGGAAGGAGTCCATGTGCGTCTCAGTGGCCAGGATGTGGAAAGAGGCACATTCAGGTGTGTTAATGAATTTTTACATTTTAAAGTCCAGCTATGGTAATTTCATGGAAATCCATATATACAGAAAGACTTATCATAAAATTCAATAATTTTACCTATTCAGTAATTAAGTTTGAAGACATCAAAACAACACATTTTAAAACTGAATAAACACATCCAAATCATGAATTAAATTAACAGTCATGTGTATTTGAGTGATGTTTATGACAAAATGGCTAACCAAATCACTTATACCCTATTTAAAATAAGTTGATTGCTGAAATGAAACATAACCCATATGGTTTTTCACTTGCTAGACCTGTCAAGAAAACTGGAATTAAAAGCATTATCAGCTATAAAAACATGCTCAAATAGTAACTTCAAGTATGTACTACGCTTATCAGATTCTATAAAAGGTTTATAAGGCCAGGGTTGAAATGCATCTAGAAAACTTGGAGAACCAGGAAAATATAGGTAATGCTTTATGTCTTGAAAAAAACGGAAAAAAACAGGAAATTTTACCAAATTTTCAAAAACTACTGGAATATTTTTGGATTTGAGAAATTTAACTTTACTTTACATCCATTACTGTTTCTAGCCTGTGCCCTGGGTCACTTTTTATTCAAGCCATATATTTTTCCACTACCTGCCTGCTAGGCCTGTTGTAGCTTCGTATGCCTTATAATCTAACTTCAGACTAGGACAGACACAACATCCAGTCCCGGACTGTTGATTCATCACTGTTAAAGGGTAAACCCACATTTCATCAATCATAAATTTTTCGGCCATGTCGGGATCAAACTCGGGACCCTTAGCTCAGTAGACAGAATGCTGCCGACTGAGCTAAGGTGTTGGATGTTAAATTTCCTCTGAATTTATTTTATCTAGCAAATAATATATTATAAATAAAATGTCTAGTCACATTAAACAGAAAAAAATAGATTACAGCTTACACTGTTGCTACTTGACAAATAAAATTAATTATTTGTGATGACACTTTCTTAAAATCAAAAATAAATTTATGAAAATGACAAGAAAATAAAAAACATTAAATTTGAAATAAAAAAGATTAATATGTATGACGTGGGGAATATTTCGGCTAGAAAATAATAATGACTTTATCTCCTAAAAGAAAGACACTATCTTATTTTTGAAGTGCATAGCTTTATATAAAGCATAACATACACTTCGTTTACCTTGAAAGGTAACAAGCTAACCTTGCATGTTTCCATTATGTTGTAACTTATAAAGGCCATAATGTAATCCTTAGAGGGAAGTCTGCTTCCCTTTCATGGTAAATGAAGGGTACATGAAAGACTGACAGAAACAAATGACTCTAAACAATGAATAGAGGAAGAGTGTTGTAATTTGACAATGTTGCCGCTGAAGATAGGGAGATTGGGGTTTGAATTTCTGTTGGGTGTACTGAGTGTGGTTTTTCCTAAATGCTATCCCACTCTCCTTATACTCAAATTCTTGTAGATTACCCCTAAAGTGCTTCCTTTTCCTAACCCCATTGGAGTAAATGTATATATATGTGTATAACCTGAATAGGTAGTAAGACACAGTGATTTAAAAACAAAATTTTGCTACGAACATTTTCAAGATGTAATAATACATCTAAATTTCAGTCATCGCCATCACGTATTGCATCATCAGTCTGTGGACAAGGCGACGTATAAACCACTTTGCCACCTTTACCCAGATCAAGGACCCTACTTTGTCTGCAACAGCTCCTTATCAGAGTTTGGAGTCCTAGGTGAGTTGCTGATTTTACTATTTTACTGTTTTTTACACTCAACAAAATTTAACTGTTAACATATATTAAAATAAATTTGTATTTTAAAACTTCTCATTCTTTTTTTTTTTTTTTCTGTCCTACCATACATCTAGCTAGACTATTCGCATATACACACTTAACTAGGTAAGGATAATGAGGGATGATAAATTTACCTTCATTTATTTTGAGGAAGAATGGGAAACCATAATAGAAAGAAACATCTTAGTCCACCTGTCACTGGTTGGGGTCACAAGTCACTTTTCAGCTAAACACAACCTATTTTAATTGAATAACTAAAAGCAACTTTTTTATATACTAAAATTTCACCAAAAGTAACTTTTTTAATCAATATTAGCAGAAAGTAGTATCATCTTTACAAGACTTTCATACATTTTTTATGTTTGTCACAAAACTAAACTTCATTCTCAATCATGGTAATTTCCTGATCAGGGTTTTAATTGAATTTATTGAAGAAAGTTAAACTAGTAAATGATGGCTTTACATTACACTACATTATATTACTATGTATAATTTTGTTAAAAGTCATTTGTGACTAATCTTTATATTTATATGTTAACTTAAATAATCATAAACGACACACTTCGAAATTAAACTTAAGAGTATGTTTAAATTTATACTTTAAGTTTAAATAGGTTCTCAAATATGTAGCCTTTTTTTAAAATAAAATTAGTCACTATTTAAAAAACATTGTATATGTATTTTGTTGTGACCCCTGCACTGATAAACCAGTCTAGTCAAGACTTGTGTATTTGTTGGCATGCCCCCTGATAGTGTTGTTATCTTCTCTTAATGATAAACTTACAAATAATTTTTTTTTAATATCAGCATTATACAGCCTTATATTTCTGAAGCTTCATAAAATGTATTTACCTCTCTTATAGGCTCTCTAATGTTATCACTTAACATATTAAATACCCGCCTCTGTGCGTAGTTGGCTAACGCGCTTGTCGTGTTGAGCTCAACTGCTGAGGACGGGGAGATCGAGGTTTGAATCTCGGTCTGGTGAACTGGGGGTGGTTTTTCCTAAATGGTTTTCCATTCTCCCTCCACGCAAATGCGGGTTCACTTCCTCTAATTCAACCTTCCCAGTTCCTAAATCCATTAACGTAATTAGTACTTAAAGCGTATAACCTGAACGGGTAGTAAGACGCGGTGCTAAAACATTTTAAATCCCAAATTTTCTTATTCCTCTCATTTTTGCTTTAGTCACACTCCTTTAGCTGGGCTTAAATGGTATTTGACCACCAGTTCATTTGAAGCGTTTCCAAAATTGAGTTGATTGTTAACTTTTCTCATCTCTTGAGATATACATTTATTATTCCCTTTTACATATAAAGCATTGATTAATTGAATACTCTTATCTATTGATCCATATTCATGACTAGTTGTGTTTGTCAAGTCTTTGAAAAAATGATAAAAAGGTGACTAGTATTGTTTTTATTATTCTTAAACCTTATAACTGAAATGTAAATATAAATACGATTTCACTGTAATTATAATACCACTCAATAGTATTGTGGATAACCTACACATTTTGTATAAAACACACGTTTTTGCAAATCATTATGCTATTTACTGTCGCTCATGATCAAACTGGCAAACTGACAAATCTCTCTTGTATTCAATGGTCTCAACATAAACGTTATATAAGGGTTTTCTCTTTCCTACCACTAAAACAGTAATAATTTATTGTAGTTTACTCATCATCATCTGTTTCTAGACTGTGGCCGGGTCAATTTAGTAAAATACCTCCATTTTCCTCTATCCTTCCACCATTATTCTTCATTTAATTGTAGCTTACTAATATATCACTATCTTAATGTGTCCGCCTTCCATTTAGTACATGCTTATAAAATCAGGTCTCATTTTTCTACTACTGTTGAGGAAAATCTCGTTAATTTTCCTACTTTTTTATCTCCAGAAGAAAGAAACCATTTGGTTTGTAGAGGTTTAAGTGTGGATCTTCCTTTTTGCTGGTAAGTTGAAAAAAAAACCTATTGTATCATAATATGTCACGCTGTTTGAATAAATTCGATAATGCCTGAAAGCTTGTACAGTATCTTTTAAATTCAATGATTATAAAACTGTTTTTAGAGCTTGTGTTATAATGAACTATTTACAACTAAAATAGGCTAAATTAAAAGGCTTGTTAACCTGTCCTTGTGTTACCCCATGGAAATACTGATGTTGAGTGAGGATTCTCACAAACATCAAACCATCTTACTGACAACAGGACCTGTCCCTCTGACGCGTCCATCAGAGGCATGCAGTCTGACGAAGATGGTCTTAAACATTACAACTATTAGTGTCACACAGGATCATTCACGAAGAATTTCATCAAGAAAGGACTTGGGGCCTATAAGTTGTATATGGCTGGACTTGAAGAAGAGAATTGAGGCTGAACAGAAAAAACAATAGCAAGAAGATAAAGAGAAATTAAAAAACCAAAGTGAAGAGTATCAAGCAGATAGGAAAGTTTTGGAAAAGGAATCTTAGGAAGCTAAAGAGACTATGCAAAAAAGAGAACCTTTTAGAAAAGCAAGATTCAGAAGCTTAAGACCAAGTTCAATCTTACAAGTCATTAGTGGCAGAAGCGAAAAAGAATTAATAATGCAATAAAAATCAATGATCTGAAAGATTTGCAAATAGCTCAAACTACGCTAGAAGCTCCGGGCAAAAAATTGGAAGAAAGTGACTGCTTTTGAGAAAATAAAAAACAAACAAAATAAAATTTAAAAAAATATGACAACAATGTTGGACTACTTTTGTGCAAGTTCATATGAATCAATAAACCCAAAAACAACTGAAAGAGTGATATATATATAAATAAATAACCCTAACGAGTAGTAAAATGTGGGGGTTAGAAATATAATTTTTCATTGTTTGGTTTCACAGATTATTTTTGAAATATATTTTATTTTTAGGTTAAAGACAGTCATCTTTTGATAATAATGAACATCATTATTATTACTATTTTGTTTCACTATCATTATTTCCAAATTTGGATTTGAAACTAAATGACAAAGTAAAATAAATACTGTACTAAGGAGGAAATAGATTAAAGGGGGCGAAAGATAAAATGAGGATTGCAAGGGGTTGATGATGGTTGAGCATTCCTCCTTTCTTTTTTATAAAATACTTTTTCCCATTTTTGCTACAGGCCCAATAACATAAAAACACTGTTTTTAATTATTTATTTTATTTTGGCACTATGACGTGAATATAGTGTTTTTAACATGTCCTACTTTTTTTATCAAATGGGCAGTACTACTTTTCCTTTTTTTTTTCATCAAAATGTACTACTTTTCCTACATTTTGACACCCAAAATATGCTATGAGGCCTGTTATATTTATTTAAAGTTAAATGTCAGGCAGTACTAACCACAAAAAAGTGGAAACTGATATCATTTGTAAAACATATAGTATCAATGAGACATGTTGTAAACTTCCTTCATCCTCTCTAGCAAAACATGACCATTTGGGTTACTCCTTCACATTCTGTTATCAATTGAAGGCCTAGGCCTGTTAGCTTAATTTACAATGGGAGAAGGATCATACCTCATTACAATAATGAGGCATGGGTATATTGTCGCCCATATTTGATTGGTATACATATTTTGGTAAAGCCGCTTATTTATCTCTACTTCAGGACCGCTGAGTACTACTCAAAGAAATGCCAAAATTATTGATGAGCAAAATTAGCATAGTAATATTATGCAAAAAAACTAATGACATAACATACAAAATAATTCTAGCTGAGGAATATAATACAGTACTTGACCATTCTTTGAAGCAGAACTAGCTATAATTGGTCTGGACCCATCAACCATGTACACTACCAGGAGAGCTGTGCATATATAGATAAGCACAAAATTTACGAAGCAAAATACAGTCTCCAGAGTTGACAACTCCCACAAGATAGTTCTTATGGCTGAGTAAACTTTGTGTCCGCCTATTGGACACATGGTCTTTTTTTTTAGAGATTTTTTGATTCCTTTGAAAATTAGCTTCCAGACTGTCAGGTCAATACACAGCTCAAATTCAAATTAATTGCTTTTAATATTCATTCAAATGCACCTCTCAGAAATTGGAGTGAATATGGTCACAATGGGGGTAAATATATCCATGGTCACCCAAGCATCCTGCAACAACTCTACCTCCTGAGCATAGTGATAAACAGCTGGCTGGTTTTGAGCCAATATAAATGCACTAATATATGTTTACTTCTATAACTTGTGAGTTTGTGTGAACAGCCGAACAAAAGTATTTTGTTAAACCTAATGCCTTTTCAGATCTCCTACAGGTTGCCAACTTCACACATGACATCCTGTGTGCTAAACTCATTAATTAATTATACCTACACAAAAGTGATTTGCTTTCACTACCAGGAGCTTTGAAATAATTAAGCGTGAGATGGAAGGTATTAAATTACTCTGCAGCTTAGTAACAAAAATTCTACTTGCAAAATAGACCAAAATATCACAATACAACTTGATAATTTAGAAACAAGCTGAAATGATTAATTTCAGAATTGAAGTATTATGTTAATTTAGATTACATTAGGGAAAAAAAATTAATTGCCTTGCACAGGATGGGAAGATGGAGGTCAGCACCAGTTCCATCTCTATGATTCCTTCCTCTCCCACTTAGAATAGCTTTTTTTTAACTGTTTGAAATGTGGAATTGAGTATTTTAATTGGTCTTAAAAATTGTACCTGAAGTACAAAACTTTCCGTAAAATTTAAATATGACCTCAAGTACCGGTACCCAGGTATTAATTAATAGTAAATTATTAACGGAGTTTAAAATAACATTTATAAATTATATTGAATTATTGTAACTTATGTATATTTAGAAGAAATTACCCCTAGGAATGTTAAATTTATTTGAACATAAATAAGAATAATGTTAAACATCTTTCAGGTTTTGAACTTGGATATTCTATGACCAATCCAAATGCATTGGTGTGCTGGGAAGCTCAGTTTGGAGATTTTAACAACACTGCTCAGTGTATTATTGACCAGTTTATTTCATCTGGACAAGCCAAATGGGTTAGGCAGTCGGGCCTTGTCATGTTGCAACCTCATGGCTTGGAAGGAATGGTGAGTTTTGCTACCAGTGAATCTTTATTCTTCTTAAACATTTAAAAAATACTCTTTCAGCACCATATTGTGTATATATTTTCTATATTTTGTATGCTGAAGAAAATAAAAATTATATTTCAAAAAGAAAAAAAGAACTTTTATTTTTAATAGGCTTATTAAGAAAGAAAGAAAAAAGTAACAAAGCTTTTAAATTTTAATTCTCTACAATAAGTAGTTTTGCTCAAATTTATTGCTTTGAAAAAAAGAGATATCCATAATAATATCAGATCAGGGTTATTTCTTTAAGGCCGATGTAAGCCAATGTAAAAATCTATTTGTGAATGTCTGGGTAATGCTAATAGTCAATATAATCTTTATTCATACTATTATTTTACCTGAGAAGGTACATACAGTATACTAATAAATTACTCTTAGGGTCCTGAGCATTCAAGTGCACGCCTAGAAAGATTCCTACAAATGTCTTCCGATGATCCAGACTACTTTCCTCCAGAGAGTGAGGAATTTGCAGTCCGCCAACTTCATGATATCAATTGGATTGTAAGAAAAATTTGTGTCATTTATTATTAATATATGTCTGTATAGATTTATTTCACTCTAGAAATAAACGGGACTATCGTTAATAGGGGTATTGAGTTTTAATCCTTTTAATGTGGTTCATCCTAAATAGTAATAATTCCTGGGTTGTGTTGGGAAAAACTGAGGAAAAAAAAAGAAATTTGAAAAACCTAGTAAAAATACTTGAATTTTGGTTGGGACATTTAACTGAAAGCAGGATTTTGGCTGGACAAAATGTGAACCTGAGAACTTATCACGTAGATTCAATCATGTCATCTTACACCTTAAACAAGGGTTGTAAAGCGACAGAAGATTTGTTTCCCCATAATTCTTAAATCATCCTGTTTTAAACATTATTACATGATCTCACAATTATTCAAACTGTTGAAAAATAAATCGTTTTACTCTTTCTTCATTCTAAGCTGCCTGAAAAAATGGGTATGCCTTATGGAAAGGCTGTAAAACACAGGGAACTTGGTAGCAAGAAATAGTTGCAATTCTATCAAGGTCGAATTTATGTGATATATTTTGATCAAAGTATAGTTTCTATTTATGTAAACATAAATATTATTCTCTCAAAACTTAACATTTTTGGCATATCTGTCTCTTATGTAATCCGGTTTAGTAGCTACTTGTGGATTATTGATTTTGATATTATGATAGAAACAAACGGTTCCAACCTTCCTTAACTCCTTATGATTCTCAAGAATCAAATTGTTAATGTGTTTATTGATATCCATAAATACATACTTATAACTATTTGCTTTTTGATAGTAATTTTAACTAATCAAAAACATTTTTTCTCATTCTATTAAGTGAAAAATGACAACCTTTACTAAGGAATCAATCTCAGGACTTTTGGAATTGCGCGCAATTGCTCTACCACTTGTTTCCAGGGTCATATTTCACTAATTGTATTGAGTCTAATTGTGAAAACCCAGAAAAGTGTCCCAATTCAAAAAGTAGAACCATCATTATCTTAGGTTGACTCGGTAGTGCCACAAGTAGGGCGAAGTATATTTGTATCTCTCAAATACCCAGAAGCTCAAAGTCTGAAAGAATAAAGGATGAAAATGAGGAATACCCCAGAAGAACAAAGTTCTAAATAAAAATAGGCGGTATATTGCTATGTTTTACAATAGTCACTAGTCATTTTTTTAGCACCGCGTCTTACTACTTGTTTGGGCTATACATTTATGCACCAAGTGTGTTAATGGTTTTAGGGATATGGAACTGAAAGGTTATATTTATTAGAACTGTACTCGCATTTGCGTGGCGGTAGTAATTTTTTTTAACCACCCTTAGTAGACCCAATCTAGATTCGAACCTCATTCTCGCCATCACTGGCAATCTCGTCTGCAACAAGACCATGGGGCTACCGAAGTGGGTACTAGTCATTTTTAAACCAAAAACTTTGTCATAGTAATAGGTCTATACCATTTAATATATATAATATAATATAATATTTATAAGAGAGATAGAAACAGATTTATTAATTTATTAAGTTACTACTAAATCTTTAATTACAATAAAGTTTTTTTAATGATTTTTACAAGGTTGCTAATTGTTCAACCCCAGCCAACGTTTTCCACATTCTACGCCGTCAGATAGCTCTACCTTTCCGCAAGCCTTTGATTTTGATGACCCCCAAGTCTCTCCTAAGACACCCTGAAGCCAGGTCAAGTTTTGATGAAATGATAGAAAATACAGAATTTCTCCGGTAAGTTATATTTTCATTAAACCTTGAGCATGATGCATTTATGATTTAATCAAACAATTTTTGTAGTATGATAGTAGTACTTATTAACTTCGTGTTTTTGGATCCACTTAAACACAAAGGCTCTTCATAAGGGTTGATTAATGTGAAGTAGTTTTATTGAGTTTGAATTGAATCTCAACTTAAATGAAATATGTTTTGCGAATTTCTAGTAATTATCAAATTGAATCATCCTAGTTAAATATGCTAAAATTATTATGTTCATTAAAAAGAATTACATATGAAAAATTAGATCAGTTTTGGCCCCTAGCTATCATGTTTTAATGTAAGTTCTTCAACATATTCATGCAATAAGAGTTCACCTTGTCAAATAAAGCGGTAAGCTGCACCATATGATGTGGTGATTATACACTATTTAAATATATATCTTCAGTTCTCGTGTTATTCAAGAATGTGACTATAGGCTATAGGTTTTATAAGGGCTGTTTTTGGAAAAATTATAGCTTATTTTCTGGTCTATATGGTAATAATTAATAAGCATTTACTTCACAATAATTCTTATTAAAAGTATAGTGATGTGATGCTCTCAATTTATTGAATTTATTTTTAACCTCATTTGTATCTATTGAAAGGGCTTCCTGCCTTAATGGTCGACTATAAGTGTAGTGTCATGTGTCTGAAACAAGATCCATGTCCATAAGAACGGCACGTCCACATTCTAGTTGTGAGATTATTTGATGGCAGCGATACAGCTGTGTTAACCGCTGTGCTAGCTATCGTATGATCTTGTGTTGGGGATAAAAGTACGTTGATTGGTGCTTTATGCCATCACTGAAGGAATCTTTCATATTTTAAGCGGTTGTTATAGAGAGTGTCAGAAAAATGTGGTAGCTAACCGACGGTGTGCCTTGAGTGCTATCAGTACAATGATGGTTAAGTTACTGGCTATGACATGAGTATGAAAATGGTTAAGAGAGGGGTTATGACATGGATATGACAGTAGTTAAGAGAATTGGGTGTGGGCAGTTGTCCGAGAGTGTGTTAGTGCTATAGAGAGTCGTCTCGTTGGTTTATTTCGGTAATTTGTAAAATCATATATGAATTTTCTTTGTTGTAGTGTAATTTCGGATGATGGACCTGTGAATAACAATCCTGAATCTGTAAAGAAGGTGATATTCTGCTCTGGCAAGGTCTTTTATGACCTAAGAAAAGCTCGTAAAGAAAAACAATTAGATGAGAGTATTGCAATTGCTCGTGTGGAACAGGTAATCAAATATGGCTTATGGCTTGGGACAGGACGTTTAACTAACTGAATTTATTTATAATGAATTACCACAGCAGGTTAACACTTATATGTGCTACTTTTTATATTGGGTTGAAATATATTTTTCAATAAATAATTGGCATGGTAATTTTAACACAGCTGCAACAAACCTGGAACTCAGGGAAAATAGGGGAATTTTTCATATCTAGAAAATAAAACGGGGAATCTTCCATGTCTGGAAAAAACCGAGAAAACGTGGAATTTTGCCACAGCTAATAAAAAGACGGGAATATTTGTGAATTTGGGACATTTAATTGAGAGCTTAAAATTGTAGGCCTTTGCATGAAATAGAAATTTAACTGAGGAACCAACCACGTGGATGTAAACCTTTCTTATGCACCCTAAAACATTGTTTTGCAAATAGAGATCATAGATTTCCATGTCATGCATAAATCATTATTTTTTAAACAACGGTTACATTACTTCACTCGTGTCAGTTTTGTGAGAAATTAAATTTCGTTCTTCACTTCTTTAATCAAAGAGTATGGAAAATTTGAAATTCTTTCTTGAAAATCTTTAAAATACATTGAATTGGGTACTAAGAAAAAAATGTCAATCCTTTTCTAAGTTGGTACAGAAAATTACTGTAGAATTTGGGAAATCGAAATAGCAATTTTTAACGAAGCAAATTTACCTTTTATGCTTCCACTATGTTGCAGGTTATAAGATAGGCTTAGCTACCATTCAGGGTAAACTGAGTTTACATAAGAACCTTTTTTAAAAATTGTGAGATGTGTTCTACCACCTGAAGTATTCCAGAAAATTATTGTTTTAATCCAGTATACAATCATTATTTTAGGAAGCCTCTATGCATTTCAAAGTGCTAACAATATTTTCTTCTGCCTTTCTTAAAGAAAAGCCCTGTTCAGCAAAAATTACTGCATAATTTAAAAGGGAAAATTTTCTTTCTGGTTTGGCTTAGTCATATCCATGTAATCTTTACTTTCAGAACAAACAATATTCATTACAGCTAAATTGTGATCTTATAACATTAAAAACCTATTTTCTAGTTTGTATTCCTGAATTAATTTTGAATGTTCATGGTTTTATAATAATGCACGCTATTCTATTCATAAGTTGTACTTAGGTCCAAACAATGTTTTTAACCAATTCATAAGCATTTATTCAAATTTAAACTCACTCTAATCTTTTGACTTGTGCCATGAATATTTATGAGCTCTTCTTTTTCAAAAGTATATGTTACCTTCAATAAAGTATAAACTATTTTATAATATATCTTTATTAGTTAAACCATTTTCAATGATTATTAATTGTTGAAATTTTTTCAAGTGTTTTTGTGATACATTAAGGGTTAAACAATTCATTTTTCATATTTATTACTGTATTAAAACTTGATCATCTTAAATTTACTTTATATATTTTTAGATTTCACCTTTTCCTTATGATTTGGTGAAGAAGCAATGCATGAAGTACCCAAACGCTGATGTATGCTGGGCACAGGAAGAGCATAAAAACCAAGGCTCATGGACTTATGTGCAGCCACGGTTCCAAACTGCGTTGAATGGCACCAGAGATGTTGAGTAAGCATTAATACCTTTACGCTAATTGTGTATATTTGCTTTTATTTATAAGTCAACATACTAGAACTTTTTTTAAGCTTTTACCAAAATTTTGAACTTTTTCGTTAGGATTGATTGACCCATGATGTAGAGTGTAAATACCCCACAATTTCACCAATATGTAAGGGGCATGAACTAAAAACACCACAATGTGAGGAAATTGTAATTTTAAAGTTAAAAGTGATGTATCGGATTGTCGCTTAAGTATTCATCACACTTATTCACTGTATTATGAGAGGTTCATCTAAGATAGTTTAATGAATCTGGGACAATTAATACTATTATTAGGTTTATTAAATAAAATTGCACTGAGACACAGTCATAGTGACGAGTGTTGGGTCCACACATCCCCTGGTCACCTGTTAGCTTAAATAACAATTTATATTCCGGTCTAATTCCGCAACCCCTCTGAAAGGGTGTCACAAAAAAACACGGATATGGCCAGATCTTATGTCACTTTTCATCTCACTTATTTACACTTGGGCAACTGTCCACACTTGACTGATTGTCTCAAACTCTCTATAGCCCAGCTCTAGCACAACCAACTAGATTCTGACAACTCTTATGACAATCCTCCTATGATGGCATAAAGCACCAATCAACTGGCTTCTGTCCACGTCATAAATTAACTCGATACTTAGACAGTGATTCCTCCAGATCCCATACTTTCTCAACTAGACTAAGCATTAATGGCCTACGGGCAGATTTAGCAGAAAATGGCTCCTATTTCAAACTCCTTACCTTACATTCACAAGCTGATGTACTTACAATAGATACCAAACTTTTTGTTAACTAATTTCTGTTTTTATATCAGTATTTTTTTCTTTTACTCAAAGGGTGCTCTAGATTATTAATTAAAAAATAATATGAAATGCAATTTTATAATATCTTTAAAGTTTAAAGTAGTTAATTCTTATTACAAAGCATAACGTACTACATTGACTATGTATGATCTATTTACATACATGAATTAATTGACCTATGATTCTCCATTTTTCATAACATATTTCTTTCCCTTTACATTTGCGGTACACATTATTATATTTACACAATATTATTCTTTAATTCATATTTTTACTGAACATTAATTTTTAACTTATTAACTTCAAAGTTCTTCTCCCCTTGCATTTGAATCGACACCTAAAGAATCCAAGTCACTCATCAGCATATGTGTTATATTTGGAAGAAGGTATAGAAAAGTTGGATCGAAACATATAAAAGGGACAAACACAATATGGCCTTTACAATGAAAAGAACACAGTTCACATGTTACACTGCTGCCATTGGACAAAGAGGTAAGGGTTTCCTCTTAAAGAAAATTGATAGTCACCACCCAATACCCCGACCTATGTTTCTATCCACCTTTCATATATCTTCTTCTAATATAATACAATTACCTCATAAAGCGAAAAGAGGTTTTTCTTATAGAGATAGTGTGTCTTTTATCTTTGATTATCTTTTTTATTAATTTATTATTTTATGCTTGTTTCCTTAAATATATGGTTTGAGTTGAGCCTGAATGCCAAATGATTCATGATTTTTGTATTTATTTTGTACTTAAAATATAGCTTTTTATTCTTACTCTAAATCAAGCTAATTTAGGTTAGTTTACTCTAATTACTAACTCGATTTCTTGCCTTCTAAGAGATCATAAGTAATATTGTGATACTAAAATAATTCATAATTGTATTGAACTCTTTTTATTTGACTTGGGATGCAAAGGTTCAATACTAACAGGTTACCATGGATGGTTTTCATACTCTTTTCAAGAAAATGCTGATGTATTTCTTTATAAAGTTTACCTTTTTAATTCATTGTGAGTAAATTAGTATCCCAAAGTTACTGATAGTTAAACGCATAGTATTAAATAAATAATGGTTATTCACATCAATGAAAAATATATAGCATCTACAATAAACGTGATAGTATAGTAAATTGTTTACTATCCTTTTTATTATTATTATTATTATTATTATTATTATTATTATTATTATTATTATTATTATTATTATTATTATTATTATTATTATTAGCACCGCGTCTTACTACCCGTTTGGGTTATACGCACTTACGCTAATGTGTAATGGTAGGGTGATTGTGAGATGAAATGAAGGACCTACAGTTTAACGTGGAATCTGAACCACGGTGGTGGCCTGGCATTCCACACATTCATCCTTTTATTACAATACAAATAATTTGTATATTTTAAAGAGAATAAAAATAAACTTATTGTGTGACTAGCTTCCGTAGCGATTTAACTCAAATAACAAACAAGAAATAAAAAAGTGTTGGACTCTTATAGATACTGCTACCTGCCTATATATTGGCATAAACATCGCCATTATGCTTAAAGTGTTTTAATCTGGAAGATAGATGTATTTTTGTCTACAAAAATTCATAAATGTAACACCCAATTTTTTGTAAAACATAATTTTTAAACGAGAGTAATAAGAAAATAACATGAGCTAGAATAATGAAAGCCAAGATAAACCAAGAACGATATGATTTGAATATATTAGTCGCTCCTGCTGTTCTTATTTATATTTTCACTATATATGATAGAATTCTTTCACTTTCTGTTATTTCTAGTAAAAGATATCAAACTATTCAAACCAATCTTACAGTAATTGCATATATTTCTAGAAATAGCTTTATGACAAATCTTATTTTATAGAAACTATATCATTAATAATAAAACTTTAATTTTTATAGAATTGGCTTAGGTGCATATATTTTCTTAGCACATTATTATATAATGACTGGACTTAAAAAATCACTTTACAAAGGGCAGCAACAGAAAATTAAAAACATCCAATATATATGCACGTGTGTATGTAATTAGGCACCACAAGCAATGAAACGAGCTCTACAGAAATGTATATTTAAATTTCTTAGATACCCT
Organism: Timema cristinae; assembly: GCA_039000515.1. NCBI lineage: Eukaryota > Metazoa > Arthropoda > Insecta > Phasmatodea > Timematidae > Timema > Timema cristinae. Next base: position 108,464,953 of record JBCFYV010009882.1, read on the forward strand.
ATTATGGAAGCAGGTAATTTGCTTACAAGTATATATTCTAATTATTTTGACATATTTTATCAATAAGGTAATGATAATTTAATAATACAATACACGGTATTAGTAAATTAAATATATTTTGTTAATAAACTAAAATAATTGTGTTTGAAAATTTCATCTAGAAAGTAGTGTTTGTAATTTTAATATGTTTTAAAATATATACTCTTAGTAGATTTTGTAAAAGCTAGTTATTTAAATATATGAGGACTAAAAAAAAGCAAGTACATACAATCACATAGATTATTTCTTAGCTGGAATTTGCAACATTCTTACTATAGATGGGACACTCGAATCTTCGAATCCACCGAATCCTAACAAGTATTCGAGGATTCAGTGTTTTACTGGATTCGATGGTCGAATCTTTCACCTCGTAAACAAAGCATATTATTTTGAATTCAAAAATTACTTAGTTAGGCCTACTTGAAAAGCACAACTTAATCCGTAATCTTTATTTTGTCGGACAAAAGATATTAGCATGAATAAAATTATAAAAAAAAAGGTTAGGTGTGGAAAATTACGTGCCTAATACCCTACCCTCCCACCTCTATGGGAAATTTGGACTCTACTGTTTTGGCAAATGATCACTTCTAAAATTTTCACCTCGCGAACACTCTTGTTAATATTGTAATGACCACATTAAAACTCTTCAAAATCTGAAAATCAAAACAATAAATACAAATAAACTCGAAATAAATAAAACAAATTATGGCACTTTTTAAACATAAAACCCGCCTCGGTGGCGTAGTTGGCTAACACGCTAGTCGTGTTGAGCTCGACCGCCGAGGACGGGGATATCGAGGTTCGAATCTCGGTCGGGTGAACTGGGGGTAGTTTTTCCTGAATGGTTTTCCACTCTCCCTCCACGCAAATGCGGGTTCGCTTCCTCTAATTCAACCTTCCCAATTCCCAATCCAGTAGCATAATTAGTACTTAAAAGCGTAAAACCCGAACGGGTAGTAAGACGCGGTGCTAAATAATAATAAAATAAATTTAAACATAAATAAGAACACATTACACATGATAACAGTCAGCCGCCATTACATACGATACAAAGTCGGCCGCCTTGACTTATATTATGTACTCGTCAGAGCGATTATTAAAATAAAGATACTGTTAATTCTCACTACCCAAATGGTTTTAATTATCTACAACTTTGCAAAGAACGCCAATTTATTGCTTATTCCTTAAGTTAGACATTTTGTTGGGTTTCATTAAAAAAAATCGTCTACAGTCAGACACCAATAAAACTGTTTATTTGTGGCTACTGGCCTACATATTGTATATCTCTTGTTTGTTTAAAATCGATTCAGGTAATCTGATCAACTAGTAAGCGCTCTTGATCTTTAAGAATCAAATAACGACTTGCTAATTTATTAATTATTGTTAAATTGATTTTAACTAAGGGCTTATTATTTTTTTTAAATATGTTATTGAAGTAATTGTAAAAATATGCAAACATAGTCCTGCCTTATAAAATGGGAATGAACATACTAGAATCGAAAATATGTTTGTGTTTTAAATAGAATGTATTCTGAGAAATCAATATATCACAAGAATTGAATATATTACTTGTTTTTATGTGAAGATAGATAATGGATATATAAGAAAATAATAAAAAAAAACATACTTATCCATTATTGAGTTCACTGGTTACAATGTATGTTTAATTGTTAAGCATGTTGTTTTAGTCTTTATTAAAAATATCCGTTTGTATATTTATTTTAGCCATCTTATTAAAATAAATTTTAATCCTTCATTGATGATTAAAGTTGATCAAAGGATAACTAGGCCTAATCTATTTATTTCACATGTTTTTTTTAGAAACTTAACTCCTCTAAGAACACTTTTAAAAATAAATAAAAGACACTCAAATTTTAATTGAGTTGATTTTCAAACAATAATATGAGTTTAATTTGGCTGTATTTTAACCTGTATTTTGCGAGGGTTGCTTGGGGTTGATTAAAATTGAAAGCTTTATTGAAATAAATCTTAATTTACAGTTTAGGCCTAAATTGTGTAATGTAGGTATATTTGTAAATCATTAAAATTTCTAACGACTTGCTAGGTTTCTGATTCGAGATTTGGATTCAAGAAATAGTGGTTACGACCCATCTCTAATTCTTACTTGTAAAACACTTTCCATCTTTATTAAATTTAAAATTTGAACATAAAATATACATGAAATTTTATGAGAAATGTTCATTGTGAAAGCATATTTGGTCCATTTTGCAGACCTGGACCTGCACCAGAGCAAACGAGTTTGTTTAGCAAGTTGTTTGGCAGTCGTAAACCACAGTTGAAAGAGCCAGAATCTTTACTACTTCACCCTCCTACACCCACGCTTAGAACCATTAGGTGAGGGTAATCCATTAACAGCCTGTTAATGTGTCCTAAGATAATGTATATCTTTTTCATAACATATTTTAATCATACAAAATCTTTTGCTCTGGTGAAGTAAGGAAATAAAAATCATTGCGAGTATAAACGATGGAAACACATCTTATATTTGTGGAAGTTCATTTGATCTTTAAAATCTAGTTCAACATCTACACAAATATCACATACAACTTTATCAGATCCTGGACCTTTGTAAGCTGTCTGTAGAAGTGAAAGCTTTAATAGAGCATGTATATAGTTATATTGAAATTGTCTTCGACAATAATTCCAATACTGGTAGACCTCCACACAGGAGAGCTGGTCTCCTCATAATTTACAACTATTTCTCATCTATAAAGATAATTTGAATAATTGATATTAATAATATTTAATGTATATAAGTATATTCACGCTATGTAATAATTAGATATTAGATCATTATTTTTAACAATAAATTTTAGCAACACAAAATAAAAAATTTACATTTAAACATTTCTTTGAATGTTTTTAAACTACTAAGAAGTTTGGGGGGGATGTAGAAGACAGAAAGAAACATTCATTTTTAAAAAAGTAGAAATTATTGTTGGTGTTGAAATAGTTTTCTTTAATACAAAATATTTCAAAAATCATTTTACAATAATTGTGTAGGTCCTATTTTTTGTTGAACACCCTCTCTGTCACTCCTTTCTATAATCTCATCAATTGTCTCAATCCTCTGTTTGGCTGGATGGACTGGCTAGTACTTGATAATGAATGCTGAATGTCGTAATCTAGTTTACCGGCAAAATCACAAAGTCATAGTTCTTATGGCTGGACTATAATGCTTCTCGCTCTTTGGTTTTAGTGTCCTCACGCATTTATTATGCTCTGTGCAATGATAGCTTATCTCACGTGCTCCATTAGAAACACCTAGTCTTGTCTAGCCAGTTTGTAGTCAATTTGTCATCATTATCATCAACAGTTTCTATGCTGCGGCCGGGTCATTTTAGTAAAATGCCTCCGGCCATCTTCCTCTATCCTTCTACCATTCTTCTTCCTTAAATTGCTTCCATTCATCTCCTTTCACTTGCACACTTTCTGTTATCTGTTCTTCCTATCTCTTTATTTGCCTCCCTTGCGGTCTTTTTACTACATACTTTATTTCCATCATTTTCTTTGCCATCCCAATTAACTTCATTCCCAATCATGTTTCTCCTCATAACCATTAACATGTTCCTTACAAACTCTCATTGCCTTCACTTTTATAGTCTCTCTTACATTATTTGCCCATGTATCTGCTTCATGTGAGGCAATGCATACAAACTATGTCATGTACAACACTTCCTTACACTTAGAGGACACTTCACTTTTCCATAACAGGTCTCTTACACACCTATAGAACTCTCCCTGCTCTCCTCTTCTCATTATATTATCTCTGCTTCCGAATTTCGCTTCATTCACACTTCAAGGATATTTTACGTTCTGTACTTTTCTTAGCTCTACTGCATCCAACATTTTATCATACTAGGCTTTATCTCTTCCTTGTCATTACCATCACTTCACACTTTGTCATGCTAAATTTCATTCCTCATTATTTCACTTTCTCATTCCATTCCTGTACTTACTTTTTTTTCTCCCCCATATCATCAAGTCCTCAGCAAACATGGTTTTCATGCTTTCCTCCACGAGATTTTCTGCCTCTTTATTCGTGATCTTTTCCATTAGCACTAAAAATAGTAGTGCAAGGGCAGTCCCCAGCTTCACTCCATTATTATTTTTTACTTAGAACCACTCTGTCCTCCCTCTCTCCGTCGTAACACAACTCCTCTTTCCACTTCGGCCTCCTCCATCTCTTTCCTATTTTTATTTCCATCCATGCTAGCTTATGCCTTCTCCATATCCGTAAATAACATTACTAAGTCTTTTCCAAATTCATGCCGTATTTCCATCAGCTGCTGTATGGCAAAGATCAAGTCTTTTGTAAACCTCTTTTTTCTACATCCGCGCTGTCCCTTTCTCCACCTTCTTTTAATTTTATTTCTTATTCTCTTTTACAGTATCTTCTCATATATTTTTGTACAGTGGCACATCAGCGTTAACCCCCTATGATTTGTACACTTCTTCCTCTATATTTTCTTACAATAAGTATTATAATTCCCCTTTTCCTGTCTATTGGTACCTTGTTCTCCTTTGAAATCAATCCCACTAGCCTGTATAAGCTTTGTATACCTGCCTCACCTGCAACCTATATTATTTCCACAGTCAATTCGTCTACATCCGGGGTTTTTCTTTGTTTTATTCTCTTTGATGCATCCTCCCCCTCTTCCCATTGGGATTTCTTTCCTCTTCTTGCTATTTATTCCTGCTACTATGTTACACTCTCATCCCTCTCATCTTTTCAATGTTCTTCCTTCTTCATCCATCACTCTCTCTTCTAATCTTTTCTTTACCCTCCCATTTCTTACCTGGTTATATAACAACTTACTCCCTTCCACGTCCTGTTCCAACGTTTCTGTCCATTTTTGCATCCATTCCTTCGTTTCTCATACCACTTGCTTAGCACTTTTCTTCTTGTCTTTATTTTCTTTTTCTTCATTCCTATTCTTAAAACTCCTTCAGAATGCTTTATTCTTCTCCTCCACTGCTTCCTCCACCCTGTCGTTTCAACAAGGTGTTTCCTTCCACTTCTTTATCACTTTTTCTCCCACATACCTCCCCTGCAGCTCCCACCAAACTATTCTTAAACCTTTCCCATTCCATCTCTACACTTTGCACCTTATCTATGGGCATTAAGCTCCTTGCCTTTCTTAGTTTTAAACATCTTTCCTCTTCATTTTTTAGCCTCCACACCCTTATTCTTCTTTCTTTTCATACTACCTGTCTCCTCCATTCCTATCCCTTTTTTGTCTGCCACCAACAAGCTGTGGTCACTATCTATGGCCACACTTGGTATTACTTTGTTGTTTACAGTCTGCCTTTTCTTTCATAAAAAAAAGTAGTCTATCACCGACCTTTGCTCCCCATCCCAACAGTATCTAGTATTCATATGGCTTTCTCTTTCCTTTTTATACCAGTTGTTTGCCACTTTGATGTTATTTCTTATACATGACTCTAACAGCCTTCTACCCTCCTCGTGTCTCTCTTCCTGGGTTTCTTTCTCTAACATCTCATCAAACCCTCCTCACTTCCTACTTTTGCGTTGAGATTCCTCATTACTACACGCCACTCGTTTCCCATTTGCCTTTCTAAATCATCCCCAAACCTGTTTTTTTCTTTTGCCGGGCACTCCACTTCTGTAGCGCACTTTTGTATCATCTCCACCTTTTTCCCTCTATCAGTTGTTGCCATCTTTGTTATCCTGACATTTGTCCCTTCTCTCACAGCAAAGCCTAATCCGTTTCTCCTCCCTTCATCGTTTCCCATCCAATGCACAATGCACAATTCCCTCATGCGCTCCCTCTCCACTTGGTATTGCTCAGGCCCATTACTTCCACTTTTTTATCCCTTTTATCCATCATGTCCACAATCACCTCCACTCTTCCATTTAGTGTACCAGTGTTCAGATTCCTTATTTGTAGCTTAAAGTTGTCATGAATTTTTCCAATCCAGCATTTTATTTTCTCGGGTATTTGGGTTTGTTTTGGCCACCTGCTTACTAAGCCTGTTGTGGCCTACACCTGAGTAGCTGGACTGCCGCTTATAGGTCCTCAAGTTGATCTTTTTGTGGTAACCTTCCCTAACTGAGGCTACGGGTTCTGATGATGACTTAGCTCATCATCACCAACCCTCACACTCCCAACCCACCAAGCTGGGAGCCAACTGTCCAGATCCTGTCCCAAGCTTGTTTGTTTTGGTCCTGACCAGTCTCGCGTCTGCAGCTGACCTGGTTTCCGCTGAGATTCAACTCAACCTCCCCAGGCTACTCAGATCCCAAGGTACACAACTTTGTGGTGAGATCAGGATTGAGTAGGAGAGGCTAAGCGAGACCCACTAGGTATGCATCATGTATTCCTCATCACTGCCCCATTAATATCGTAGTTGTAATTGTAGGTCAATAAGCTTCCATATCACTGGCATGTTAGTAATCATGCTTCTGATCACCATTTTGTTTTGAGTCTGGTTCTAGGCTAATTGTCTCGCTTCTGATGCCAATATATATATAGCCCCGCCCCTTGTTCACTAAGTTGATGTTAGGAGGCCTTTAGGTAAGGGGTTAGGATGTCAACACAGGGGTTTTGGTTATAGAACTGATTTGACTGTTAGATATCTCGTTTATTGTCAGTATCAATTCAAGTTACAGTGGATGATCAAGTTTGATTGAAGGTTAAGGTTGCTATGGTCGTCGATATTCATATAGTGAATAAGTCTGACTAACCCTGACCTTTTGCACGCTCATTACCAAAGAGTCCTTGGTACAGTTCTGCGCACACCTCCGCTAGCTGAACTCATCAGTCATGAGAGCAATTCCCGCAACACACCTCACATCACTGTCCAAGAGCAGCTGTCTAGAGCTACTATATTCTCATCCTGTCACCATTTCAGTCTTTACCTCCCCCCACTTCAGTTCATAACCAATCGAAATGAAACTATGTAACTTCCTACAGAGCTAAAACTGCTGAGTGGTAGTTCTCACTAAGGGCTAGCTGCACTAAGCAATAAGCGTTGTATATGTTTATCTCTGCCTTTTGAGCGTTTAAATACTCAGGTTAGTCAACTTACACCACTCTCAGGCTTAGAAAGACAAGTTGAAATGAGTTAACACTCATTTGAAGGCATTACAATTTTTGGTTATTGAAGAAAAAATCGTTTCAGAACATACTCTCTTTTTGAATATGTTATTAGTATCTATTTACATGTAAATTCCGGCAAACACATCCCTTGCCTGAATTATATTTGGGAGTATATCAAACACATCATTACATAGACATTTAATTTATTTAATAATTCATTTGGTTTCTTATACAAAATATTTTCAAGATTTTAACTTTTTTCTACTAGAATTTGATATCAATTTAAATCCAACATAATGACTACCAAACACTATATTTCGTATTAATATTTATTTTCAGATCAAATATCCTCAAACATAAATAAAATGTATTTGAAACTCTCACAGACTAGATTTAAAATATATACTTATGGTTAACACCTAGAAATATTATATTTAGAAACTTTCTCTCTGTCATATTCAACAATGCATGTTTAAAAAAAGTTAAATCTGAAATTGTTTAAAAATGTACCCTTTCAGGGATTACTGCTCTCC
>JBCFYV010009882.1:108472709-108495578 GCA_039000515.1 Timema cristinae
TGAATTTTGATTAGTGTACACTTTTGTGGGGAAAGGGATTGGAAAACCATTTAGGGAAAAAAAATCCTCAATGCACCTGATTGAGATCTAACCTTGATCTCTCCGCCTTTGGCAGTCTACTCAAACATGAGAGTAGCGTTATGACCATGCGGCTACCAAAGCGGGTGTTTCATTAATTGCATTTTAGTTTGAATTAATATAAATTATTATATGACCATTTTATATAAAGCAAAATAATTTGTATCTGACTGAATGGCTAATTTGGTTATCAGCTCAGCTCTTAAATTTAACAAATAAATAAAAAAACTAAACCTATACAATAATAAAAAAGAAGAGTTATGAGAATTTACCGTCCAAATATTCCAAACATTTTGAAGCTGTTAAGCAAAACAGTTTACGTTTAAGAATCAGTTAATATATATTTTATATATTCTACTAATTCAATTGGATGTGATTTAAGATATGAGATACATTCAGTGTCTTGTTTAGCTGCATTAACACATCAAATTCAAATTGTTTATTTACTATACTGCATATATACTATACTTGTAAACTGTTACAATTCCATAGCTGATTATTACTCTAATCAACTATTTAACTGTCTATTTGATTCAATCAAGTTAAAGCAGCAGCATCCAAACTAAGGCATACTTCTAGCACAACAACACACTTTGTACATTATATTCTTTTGGCATGGATTTCAAGCTAATTAAATATCTAATGACATTTTTGTTTTAATTATGGCCAGTCTAATACTTCTGTATCCGAAGAGAGTTGTCTTGGAAGCTATATAAGGAGAAGACAAATAATATATTCTAATTAAATTATTTTTAAAAAGATATAAAAGTGATAGATAAGATAAACTACTTTTCTGGTGGCTAAGTATTACATTCAAGACTAAAGTCATAATTCAAATTACTTAAAAGTTTATCACACAAATTAAGGGGAATTAATGCCATTTGAATGTTGCATATGGTATATTATATCTAGTATTTATTAAAAAACTAGCTGAAAAGGCAAAAACTATCTATCAAGATGTGTGTGTATTTTGTGAGTAGTTAACAAAATAGTTCCAATAAATCGGTATTAGTGAAAGACAAAACAAGTTGACACTTTTTAAACAATTAATATACCTTTGAAAAATTAGATAAATAGTTTATAGTTGACTTTTAGTTTGAATAGTGTATTTAAAAAATGTCTTGTTTTTGTGACAATATGTTTAAGCGCACAGATGTTTTCAATTAACTGAGTATTTCTGAATTTATACATATTTACACTCAAAAGATTGTAGGAGATTCATTCAAGCAGATCAACATTAATTTCACAGCCAGTGTTTCAATTGATTCTACCATTTTGGAACATTAATTTAAGTTATATACATTGAGAAACATAAGTACTCTACACTAAGATTTTTGGTTTATAAATAATATATCCTCACGTTGAAGGTTGCAGAGATAATACTAAATTATAATGACATTGCATCATCTAGTAGTGCAGCCAATTCTCGTAAATGTTGCATTTTGCTACCTGTAGCCGGGGAGTGCAGCTGTTGGTCGTCCAACATAACTGCAACACATGATCATTTAGCATTTACATCATTAGAGAAATGTAGCTTAGTAATTCATATGTGTAGCTTCTGATATGAATTTATATAGTTGTACGAAATGTGCCTGAACAAATGAGCCTTAGGGTGCAGTATATAGCTCTACAGTAATTTAGGACCTATAAATTGAAATGTATATAATATGGGTTTGTCATAACTGTGGGTTGTTACTGGTTCACAGATTATTTATTTAGAACGCGTCTTACTACCTGTTCGGGTTATATGCTTGTGTACTAATTACGCTAATGGTTTTAGAGATTTGGAAGGTTATATTAATAGGAATGTACCAGCATTTAAGTGGAGGGAAAGTGAAAGACCATTTTGGAAAACCCACTCTCAGTACACCTGACCGAGATTAGAAACTTCAATCTCCCTGCCATAGTCAGTCTAACCTACTCCAGGAGTAGTATGTTAGACCACATAGACTTCGAAGAGGGTTTCACAGTATAGTTTCATAACAAAAGCTATGGATGATTTTATCAATGCACCTCAATAACCACCGTAAAATATTGTGAAATTAAGGAGGAAAATGTCTGTCCTTGACTTTGACAGGCCCACAAATAGCTTTGTTAGGAGAGCAGTAATCCCTGAAAGGGTACATTTTTAAACAATTTCAGATTTAACTTTTTTTAAACATGCATTGTTGAATATGACAGAGAAAGTTTCTAAATATAATATTTCTAGGTGTTAACCATAAGTATATATTTTAAATCTAGTCTGTGAGAGTTTCAAATACATTTATTTATGTTTGAGGATATTTGATCTGAAAATAAATATTAATACGAAATATAGTGTTGGTAGTCATTATGTTGGATTTAAATTGATATCAAATTCTAGTAGAAAAAAGTTAAAATCTTGAAAATATTTTGTATAAGAAAACAAATGAATTATTAAATAAATTAAATGTCTATGTAATGATGTGTTTGATATACTCCCAAAATATAATTCAGGCAAGGGATGTGTTTGCCGAATTTACATGTAAATAGATACTAATAACATATTCAAAAAGAGAGTATGTTCTGAAACGATTTTTTCTTCAATAACCAAAAATTGTAATGCCTTCAAATGAGTGTTAACTCATTTCAACTTGTCTTTCTAAGCCTGAGAGTGGTGTAAGTTGACTAACCTGAGTATTAAACGCTCAAAAGGCAGAGATAAAACATATACAACGCTTATTGCTTAGTGCAGCTAGCCCTTAGTGAGAACTACCACTCAGCAGTTTTTAGCTCTGTAGGAAGTTACATAGTTTCATTTCGATTGGTTATGAACTGAAGTGGGGGGAGGTAAAGACTGAAATGGTGACAGGATGAGAATATAGTAGCTCTAGACAGCTGCTCTTGGACAGTGATGTGAGGTGTGTTGCGGGAATTGCTCTCATGACTGATGAGTTCAGCTAGCGGAGGTGTGCGCAGAACTGTACCAAGGACTCTTTGGTAATGAGCGTGCAAAAGGTCAGGGTTAGTCAGACTTATTCACTATATGAATATCGACGACCATAGCAACCTTAACCTTCAATCAAACTTGATCATCCACTGTAACTTGATTGATACTGACAATAAACGAGATATCTAAACAGTCAAATCAGTTCTATAACCAAAACCCCTGTGTTGACATCCTAACCCCTTACCTAAAGGCCTCCTAACATCAACTTAGTGAACAAGGGGCGGGGCTATATATATATTGCATCAGAAGCGAGACAATTAGCCTAGAACCAGACTCAAAACAAAATGGTGATCAGAAGCATGATTACTAACATTGCCAGTGATATGGAAGCTTATTGACCTACAATTACAACTACGATATTAATGGGGCAGTGATGAGGAATACATGATGCATACCTAGTGGGTCTCGCTTAGCCTCTCCTACTCAATCCTGATCTCACCACAAAGTTGTGTACCTTGGGATCTGAGTAGCCTGGGGGAGGTTGAGTTGGAATCTCAGCGGAAACCAGGTCAGCTGCAGACGCGAGACTGGTCAGGACCAAAACAAACAAGCTTGGGACAGGATCTGGACAGTTGGCTCCCAGCTTGTGGGTTGGGAGTGTGAGGGTTGGTGATGATGAGCTAAGTCATCATCAGAACCCGTAGCCTCAGTTAGGGAAGGTTACCACAAAAAGATCAACTTGAGGACCTATAAGCGGCAGTCCAGCTACTCAGGTGTAGGCCACAACAGCTTAGTAAGCAGGTGGCAAAACAAACCCAAATACCCGAGAAAATAAAATGCTGGATTGGAAAAAATTCATGACAACTTTAAGCTACAAATAAGGAATCTGAAACACTGGTACACTAAATGGAAGAGTGGAGGTGATTGTGGACTGATGGATAAAAGGGATAAAAAAGTGGAAGTAATGGGCCTGAGCAATACCAAGTGGAGAGGGAGCGGCATGAGGGAATTGTGCATTGTGCATTGGATGGGAAACGATGAAGGGAGGAGAAACGGATTAGGCTTTGCTGTGAGAGAAGGGACAAATGTCAGGATAACAAAGATGCAACAACTGATAGAGGAAAAAGGTGGAGATGATACAAAAGTGCGCTACAGAAGTGGAGTGCCCGGCAAAAGAAAAAAACAGTTTTGGGGATGATTTAGAAAGCAAATGGGAAACGAGTGGCGTGTAGTAATGAGGAATCTCAACGCAAAAGTAGGAAGTGAGGAGGGTTTGATGAGATGTTAGAGAAAGAAACCCAGGAAGAGAGACACGAGGAGGGTAGAAGGCTGTTAGAGTCATGTATAAGAAATAACATCAAAGTGGCAAACAACTGGTATAAAAAAAAGGGAAAAAGAAAGCCATATGAATACTAGATACTGTTGGGATGGGAGCAAAGGTCGGTGATAGACTACTTTTTTTTATGAAAGAAAAGGCAGACTGTAAACAACAAAGTAATACCAAGTGTGGCCATAGATAGTGACCACAGCTTGTTGGTGGCAGACAAAAAAGGGATAGGAATGGAGAGACAGGTAGTATGAAAAGAAAGAAGAATAAGGGTGTGGAGGCTAAAAAATGAAGAGGAAAGATGTTTAAAACTAAGAAAGGCAAGGAGCTTAATGCCATAGATAAGGTGCAAAGTGTAGAGATGGAATGGGAAAGGTTTAAGAATAGTTTGGTGGGAGCTGCAGGGGAGGTATGTGGGAGAAAAAGTGATAAAGAAGTGGAAGGAAACACCTTGTTGAAACGACAGGGTGGAGGAAGCAGTGGAGGAGAAGAATAAAGCATTCTGAAGGAGTTTTAAGAATAGGAATGAAGAAAAAGAAAATAAAGACAAGAAGAAAAGTGCTAAGCAAGTGGTATGAGAAACGAAGGAATGGATGCAAAAATGGACAGAAACGTTGGAACAGGACGTGGAAGGGAGTAAGTTGTTATATAACCAGGTAAGAAATGGGAGGGTAAAAAAAAGATTAGAAGAGAGAGTGATGGATGAAGAAGGAAGAACATTGAAAAGATGAGGAGGGATGAGAGTGTAACATAGTAGCAGGAATAAATAGCAAGAAGAGGAAAGAAATCCAATGGGAAGAGGGGGAGGATGCATCAAAGAGAATAAAACAAAGAAAAACCCCGGATGTAGACGAATTGACTGTGGAAATAATATAGGTTGCAGGTGAGGCAGGTATACAAAGCTTATACAGGCTAGTGGATTGATTTCAAAGGAGAACAAGGTACCAATAGACAGGAAAAGGGAATTATAATACTTATTGTAAGAAAATATAGAGGAAGAAGTGTACAAATCATAGGGGGTTAACGCTGATGTGCCACTGTACAAAAATATATGAGAAGATACTGTAAAAGAGAATAAGAAATAAAATTAAAAGAAGGTGGAGAAAGGGACAGCGCGGATGTAGAAAAAGAGGTTTACAAAAGACTTGATCTTTGCCATACAAGCAGCTGATGGAAATACGGCATGAATTTGGAAAGACTTAGTAATGTTATTTACGGATATGGAGAAGGCATAAGCTAGCATGGATGGAAATAAAAATAGGAAAGAGATGGGGAGGCCGAAGTGGAAAGAGGAGTTGTGTTACGACGGATGAGAGGGAGGACAGAGTGGTTCTAAGTAAAAAATAATAATGGAGTGAAGCTGGGACTGCCTTGCACTACTATTTTTAGTGCTAATGGGAAAAGATCACGAATAAAGAGGCAGAAAATCTCGTGGAGGAAAGCATGAAAACCATGTTTGCTGAGGACTTTGATTGATATGGGGGAGAAAAAAAGTAAGTACAGGAAGGGAAAATGAGAAAGTGAAATAATGGGGAAAATGAAATTTAGCATGACAAAGTGTGAAGTGATGGTAATGACAAGGAAGAGATAAAGCCTAGTATGATAAAATGTTGGATGCAGTAGAGCTAAGAAAAGTACAGAACGTAAAAAACCTTGAAGTGTGAATGAAACGAAATTCGGAAGGGAAGAAAATTTTAATGAGAAGAGGAGAGCAGGAGAGTTCTATAGGTGTGTAAGAGACCTGTTATGGAAAAGGGGAAGTGTCCTCTAAGTGTAAGGAAGTGTTGTACATGACTTTGTTTGTATGCATTGCCTCACATGAAGCAGATACATGGGCAAATAATGTAAGAGAGACTATAAAAGTGAAGGCAATGAGAGTTTGTAAGGAACATGTTAATGGTTATGAGGGAAAAAATGATTGGGAATGAATTTAATTGGGATGGCAAAGAAAATGATGGAAATAAAGTATGTATTAAAAGACCGCAAGGGAGGCAAATAAAGAGATAGGAAGAAAAAGATAACAGAAAGTGTGCAAGTGAAAGGAGATGAATGGAAGCAATTTTAAAAGGAAGAAGAATGGTAGAAGGATAGAGGAAAGGGCCCGGGAGGCTTTTTACTAAAATGACCCGGCCGCAGCATAGAAACTGTTGATGATAATGATGAAAAATTTCCCATGTATATTTTATGTTAAAATTTTTAAAATTTTAATAAAGATGGAAAGTGTTTTACAAGTAAAAATTTAGAGATGGGTCTTAACCACTATTTCTTGAATCCAAACTCGAATCAAAACCTAGCAAGTCGTTAGAAATTTTAATGATTTACAAATATACCTACTTTTACACAATTTGGGCCTAAACTGTAAATTAAGATTTTTTTTTCAAAAAAGCTTTCAATTTTAATAAACCCCCAAAGGGAAACCCCTCGCAAAATACAGGTTAAAATACAGCCAAATTAAACTCATATTATTGTTTGAAAATCAACTAAATTAAAATTTGAGTGTTTTTTATTTATTTTTAAAAGTGTTCTTAGAGGAGTTAATTTTCTAAAAAAAACATGTGAAATAAATAGATTAGGCCTATTTAAACCCTTTTTTTTAAAAAAAATCAATTTTAACCCATCAATGGGGGTTTAAAAATTTTTTTTAATAAGATGGCTAAAATAAATATACAAAGGGAAATATTTTTAATAAAGACAAAAAAAAAGCTTAAAAATTTAAAAACAAAAAATTGTAACCATGAACTCAAAAATGGATAAAGTTTTTTTTTTTATTATTTTCTTATAAAATCCATTATCTATCTTCACATAAAAACAAGTTTAAAAAAATTCCCAAATTTTTGTGATATATTGATTTCTCAGAATCATTCATTTAAAACACAAAAAATATTTTCGATTCAAATATGTTCATTCCCATTTTATAAGGCAGGACTATGTTTTCATATTTTTTCAATTACTTCAATAACATATTTAAAAAAAATAAAAGCCCTTAGTTAAAATCAATTTAAAAAATAATTAATAAATTTGCAAGTCTTATTTTATTTTTTTAAAGATCAAGAGCGCTTACTAGTTGATCAGATTCCTGAATCGATTTTAAACAAAAAAGGGGAAATACAATATGTAGGCCAGTAGCCACAAAAAACAGTTTTATTGGGTCTGACTGTAAACGATTTTTTTTAATGAAAAACCCCAAAAAAATGTCTAAAATTAAAGGGAAAAAGCAATAAATTGGCGTTCTTTTTCAAAGTTGTAGATAATTAAAACCCTTTGGGGAGTGAGAATTAACAGTTCTTTTTTTTTAAAAAACGCCCCTGAGATTTAATAATAAAAGTCAAGGCGGCCGACTTTGTATCGTATGTAATGGCGGCTGATGTTATCATGTGTAATGTTTTCCCAATTTATTTTTTAAATTTTTATTTTTATTTTTATTTAGCCCCGGTCTTACTCCCCGTTCGGGTTTTACGTTTTTAAAGGGACTAATTATGTTTACTGGTTTGGGGAAATTTGGGAAGGTTGAATTAGAGGAACCCGAACCCCCCATTTGCTTTGGAAAGGGGGGAGTGGAAAACCTTCGGGAAAAAATTTCCCCCAGTTTCACCCGACCGAGATTCGAACCTCGTTTTCCCCCCGTCCTCGGGGGTTTTCCGAGTTTTCAAAGATTTAGCGTTTTTAGCCAACTACGCCCCCGAGGCGGGTTTTATTTTTAAAAAAGTCCCATAATTTGTTTTATTTATTTCGAGTTTATTTGTATTTATTGTTTTGTTTTTTCAGATTTTAAAGATTTTTTAATGTGGTCATTCCCAATATTAAACAAGAGTTTTCCCCGCGGGGTGAAAATTTTAGAAGTGATCATTTGCCAAAACATTTGAGTCCAAATTTCCCATAAGGTGGGGGGGGTTAGGGTATTGGGCACGAAAATTTTCCCACCAAAAACCTTTTTTTTTATTTTTTTTTATTCATGCAAAAAATCTTTTGTCCGACAAAAAAAAGATTACGGTTTAAAAGTTGTGCTTTTCAAGTGGGCCTAACAAAGTAATTTTTGAATTCAAAATAATATGCTTTTTTTTACGAGGTGAAAGATTCGCCCCATCGAATCCATTTAAAAATTTGAACCCTTCAAAATACTTGTTGGGATTCGGTGGTTTCCCGAAGATTCAAAAGTGTCCCAATTATAGTAAGAATGTTGCAAATTAAAAAGCAAAAGAAATAATCTATGTGATTGTATGAAACTTGCTTTTTTTTAGTCCTCATATTTTTTAAATAACTAGCTTTTTCAAAATTACAAAGAGTATATATTTTAAAACATATTAAAATTACAAACAATTTTTCTAGATGAAATTTTAAAACACAATTTTTTTTAAAAAAAAATTTTATTTTTAAATTTTTACTAATCCCGTGTATTTTTATTTTTAAATTTTTCATTACCTTTTTGGGATAAAATATTCAAAAAAAATTTAGAAAAAATATACTTGTAAAAAAATTAAACCTGCTTCCAAAAATAGGGTATCTAAAAAAATTTTAAAATTTAAAACATTTTTTTGGAGCTCGTTTAAATTGCTTGTGGTGCCAAATTACTTTACACAGTGCATATATATTGGATGTTTTTAATTTTTGTTGCTTCCCCTTTGTAAAGTGATTTTTTAAGTCCCAGTCATTATATAAAAAATGTGCTAAGAAAATATATGCACCAAGCCAATTCTTTTAAAAATTAAAGTTTTATTATTAATGAAAATAGTTTCTATAAAAAAGATTTGTCAAAAAGCAAATTTCTAAAAAATTTATGCAATTTACTGAAAAGTTTGGGTTTGAATAGTTTTTATTTTTCTTTTACTAGAAAAAAAAACAGAAAGGAAAGAATTCTATTTATATATAGTGAAAAAAATAAATAAGAACAGCAGGGGGCGACTAATATATTCAAATCATATCGTTCTTGGTTTAAACTTGGCTTTCATTATTCTAGTATGTTATTTTTTTATTACTCTCCCTTTAAAAATTATGTTTTACAAAAAATTGGGGGTTACATTTATGAATTTTTTTTAGGGCAAAAATACATTAAACTTCCAGATTAAAACACTTTAAGCATAATGGCGGTGTTTAGCCAATATATAGGCAGGTTTTGCAGTATCTATAAGAGTCCCCAAACTTTTTTTTTTTTCTTGTTTGTTTTTTTGAGGGTTTAAATTTGCTACGGAAGCTAGTCCCCACAAAAAGTTTATTTTTATTTTTCTTTAAAAATATAAAAAATTATTTGTATTGTAAAAAAGGATGAAGTGTGGGAAAGCCCGGCCACCACCGTTTTGGGCCCGATTCCACGTTAAAATTAGGTCCTTCATTTATCTCACAAAACACCCTACCATTACAAATTTTGGTAAGTGCGTATAACCCAAAAGGGGGAGTAAGACGCCGGGGTTTCTTTTTAATTTTTAATAAAAAATAATAATAATAATAATAATAAAAAATTTTAAAAATAATAATAATAATAATAAAAATAATAATAATAATAAAAGGGTAGTAAACAAATTTTTTATACTATCACGTTTATTTTAGATGCTATATATTTTTCATTGATGTGAATTTTAAACCCTTATTTATTTAATACTTGCGTTTAACTTCAGTAAAAATTTGGGGTATAAATTTTTCACAATGAATTTTAAAAAGGGAAACTTTTAAAGAAATACATTTAGCATTTTCTTGAAAAGGGGTATGAAAAAATCCATGGGAACCTGTTAGTTTTGAACCTTTTTACCCAAGTCAAAAAAAAAAAGGTTCAAAACAATTATGAATTATTTTTTGTTCACAATATTACTTTTGATTTTTTTGAAGGGAAAAAATCGAGTTGTAATTTAGAGTAAACTAACCTAAATTAGCTTGATTTAGAGTAAGAAAAAAAAGGGTATATTTTAATTTCAAAATAAATACAAAAATCATGAATCAAATTTTGGGATTAGGCCCCAACTCAAACCATATATTTAAGGAAAAAGCATAAAATAATAAATTAATAAAAAAGAAAAATCAAAGTTTAAAAGACACCTATCTCTATAAGAAAAACCTCTTTTCGTTTTTTATGAGGAAATTGTATTTTTATTGAAGAAGATATATGAAAGGTGGATAGAAACATAGGTCGGGGTATTGGGTGGGGGACTTCAATTTTTTTTTAAGGGGAAACCCCTTACCCCCTTTGTCCAATGGCAGCAGTGAAACCCTTTTGGAACTGTGTTCTTTTCATTGAAAAAGGCCATTTGTTTTTGGGCCCTTTTATTGTTTCGACCCCAACTTTTCTATACCTTCTTCCAAAATAACACATATGTGATGAGTGACTTGGTTTTCTTTAGGTGTCGATTCAAATGAAAGGGGAGAAGAACTTTAAAAGTTAAAAAGGGTTAAAAAATTAATGCAGAAAAAATTATAAATTTAAAAGGGAAATAATATTGTGAAAATTATAATAATGTGAAAGCAAATGTAAAGGGAAAAAAAATAGGGTTATAAAAAAAATTGGAGAATCATAGGTCTTTTTAATTCAGTATGTAAATAGTTTTCATACATAGTCAATTAGTACTTTAAAGCTTTGTAATAATTTTTTAAACTATTTTTAAACTTTAAAGATTTTAAAAAAAATTGCTTTTTCATATTTTTTTTTAAATTTTAAAAATTAGGCCCCTTTTGAGTAAAAAAAAAAATACTGATATAAAAAACAGAAATTAGTTAACAAAAAGTTTGGTATCTATTGTAAGAAAATCAGTTGTGAATGTAAGGTAAGGAGTTTGAAATAGGAGTTTTTCTGAAAATTCTGCCCGTAGGCCTTTAATGTTAGTCTAGTTGAGAAAGTATGGGATCGGGAGGAATCACTGTCTAAGTATCGAGTTAATTTTTTTGAGTGGACAGAAGCCAGTTGTTGGTGCTTTATGCCATTTTGGAGGATTTTTCATAAGAGTTGTCAGAATTAGTTGGTTGTGCTAGAGCTGGGCTAAGAGATTTTGAGACAATCAGTAAGTGTGGAATTTCCCCAAGTGAAAAATAAGTGAGAGGGGGAAAAGTGACAAAAGATCTGGCCATACCCGTTTTTTTTTGTGACACCCTTTAGAGGGGTTGGGGAAATTTTGCCCGGGAAATTTATAAATTGTTATTTAAGCTAACAGGTGACCAGGGATGTGTGGACCCAACACTCGTCACTATGACTGTGTTCAGTGCAATTTTATTTTTTTAAACCCTAATAATAGTTTTAAATTTTGCCCCAGATTCATTAAATATTTAGATCCCCCCTCCATAATACAGTGAAAAAGTGTGATGAATACTTAAGCGACAATCCGATACATCATTTTTAACCCTTTAAAATTAAAATTTTCCCCTAAACATTGGGTTTTTTTTAGTTAAATGCCCCTTACATATTGGTGAAATTGTGGGGTTTTTACATTTAAACTTCATGGGTAAATAAAATCCTAAGGGGAAAAAGTTAAAAATTTTTGGTAAAAGTTTAAAAAAAAGTTCTAGTAGGTTGACTTATAAATAAAAGAAAAATTTACCCCAATTAGCGTAAAGGAAATTAATGCTTACTCAACATCTCTGGTGATTAAAACGCAGTTTGGAACCGTGGTGCACAAAAAGCCCAGGACCCTTTGGTTTTTATGCTCTTCCTGTCCCCAGCATACATCAGCGTTTGGGTACTTATGCATTTCTTCTTAAACCAAAAATTTTAAAGGGAAAAAGGGGAAATCCCAAAAATATATAAAATAAATTTAAGATGATCAAGTTTTTTTTACAGTAATAAATTTTGAAAAAATGAATTGTTTAAAACCCCCAAAGTATCACAAAAACACTTGGAAAAAAATTTCAACAATTTTAAAAATCATTGAAAAAGGGTTTAAATAATTTAAAAATATATTATAAAAAGTTTATACTTTATTGAAGGTAAAAATATACTTTTGAAAAAGAAGGTATTTAAAAATTCATGGGGACAAAATCAAAAGTTTTGAGTGAGTTTAAAATTTTAATAAATGCTTTTGAATTGGTTTAAAAAAAATTGTTTTTTGGGCCTAAGTAAAAACCCTTTTGAATGAATAGGTGCATTATTATAAAACCCTGAACATTCAAAAAAATTCAGGAATACAAACTAGAAAATAGGTTTTTAATGTTATAAGATCCCAATTTAGCTGTTTAAAGGGGAAAATTGTTTGTTTGAAAGTAAAGTTACATGGATATGACTAAGCCCAAAAAAAAAAAGAAAATTTTTTCCCCTTTTTAAAATTTTGCAGTAATTTTTGTGAACAGGGCTTTTCTTTAAGAAAGGCAGAAGAAAATATTGTTAGCACTTTGAAATGCATAGAGGTTCCTAAAATAAAGATTGTATAAGGATTTAAAAAAATAAAAATTTTTTGGAAAACTTCAGGTGGTAGGAAAAATCTCACAATTTTTAAAAAAAGGGTTTTTATGTAAACTTTTTAGTTTTACCCCCCCCCCCCCCCAAGGGGGAGCTAAGCCCATCTTATTAAAACCCGCAAAATAGTGGAAGCATAAAAGGTAAATTTGCTTCGTTAAAAATTGCTATTTTGATTTTCCCCAAAATTTTACAGTAATTTTCTGTACCAACTTAGAAAAGGATTGACATTTTTTTCTTATTTCCCAATTCAATGGGATTTTAAAGATTTTTAAGAAAGGGAATTTCAAAATTTTCCCTAAATCTTTGATTAAAGAAGTGAAGAACGGGAAAATTTTTTTTTTTCACAAAACTGACAAAGGTGAAAATAATGGGAAACCCCTTGTTTTTAAAAAATAATGATTTATGCATGAATTTGGGAAAACTATGATCTTATTTGCAAAAAAATGTTTTAGGGGGCATTTAAAAAAGGTTTAATCCACGTGGTTGGTTCCTCAGTTAAATTTTATTTCATGCAAAGGCCTAAAATTTTAAGCTCTCAATTAAATGTCCCAAAATTTCCCCAAATATTCCCCGCTTTTTTTTTGCTGTGGCAAAAATTCCCGTTTTCTCGGTTTTTTCCGGGACATGGAAAAATTCCCCGTTTTTTTTTTGGGATATAAAAAATTTCCCCCTATTTTCCCTGAGTTCCAGGTTTGTTGCACCCTGTTTTTTAAAATTTACCATGCCAATTATTTATTGAAAAAAAATATTTAAACCCCAATTTAAAAAGAGCACATATAAGTTTTAAACCTGCTGGGGGAAATTTTTCTTATAAATTAAATTCAGGTTTTTTAAAAGTCCTGCCCCAACCCATAAGCCATTTTTTGTTTAAACCTGTTCCACACGACCCAATTGCAATACTCTCATCTAATTGTTTTTCTTTACGAGCTTTTCTTAGGTAAAAAAAAGACCTTGCCAGAGCAGAATATCACCTTCTTTACAGATTAAGATTTTTATTCACAGGCCCATCATCCAAAATTTACACTACAACAAAGAAAAATTCATATTTTGATTTTAAAATTCCCCCCCGAAAAAAACCCAACGAGACAAATTTTCTCTATAGCACAAAACACACTCTCGGACAACTGCCCCACCCAATTCTCTTAACTACTGTCATACCCAAAGTCTAACCCCCCCTTTTTAACCATTTTATATAATGTCAAAAGCCAGAAAATTAACCATCATTGTACTGATAGCACTCAAGGAAAACACCGTCGGTTAGCTACCACTTTTTTCCCGACACTCTCTATAACAACCGTTTAAAAATATGAAAGTTTCCCTTCAGTGAGGCAAAAAGCCCAATCAACGTACTTTTATCCCCAACACAAGATCATACGGGGGCTGCCAGCGGTTAAAAAAGCTGTATCGGGGCCATCAAATAATCTCAAATAGAATGGGGAAAGTGGTTTTATGGACATGGATCTTGTTTCAGACACATGCACTACACTTATAGTCGGGGCCATTAAGGCCCGGAAGCCCTTTAATAGTACAAATGAGGTTAAAAATAAATTCAATAAATTGAGAGATACATCACTATTTCTTTTAATTTAAAAATTATTGTGAAGGAAAGGGTTATTTTATTAAAATAGACCGAAAATAAGTATTTAAATTTTTCCCAAAAAAAGCCCTTATAAAACCTATAGCCCATAGTCACATTCTTGAATAACACGAGAACTGAAGTTTATATTTAAATAGTGTATAATCCCACATATATGGTGCAGCTTACCCCTTTATTTTACAAGGTGAATTTTTATTGCTGAATTTTTTTGAAGAAATTACATTAAAAAATGATAGCTAGGGCCAAAATTTATCTAATTTTTCATAAAGTTAAATTTTTTTTAATGAAATAATAATTTTTGCATATTTTTAAATAGGATGATTCTTTTTATAATTACTAAAAAATTCGCAAAACATATTTCATTTTAAATTGGGGATTCAAATTTAAACTCAATTTAAAATACTTACATTAATCAACCCTTATGAAGAGCCTTTGTGTTTAAGTTTGGGTCCCAAAAAAACGGGAAATTTAAAAAGTATACTAATACTACAAAAATTTTTTGATTAAATCATAAATGCATTTATGCTCAAGGGTTTTAAAGAAAATTTAACTTACCGGAGAAATTCTGTATTTTCTATAAATTTATCAAAAATTGACCTTGGTTCAGGGTTTTCTTAGGAGAGACTTGGGGGTTTAAAACAAAATCCCCCAAAGGCTTTTTTCGGGAAAAAGGGAGAGTATCTGACGGCGTAGAATGTGGGAAAAGTTGGCTGGGGTTTAAAAAAATTAGCCCTTGTAAAAAAACATTAAAAAAAATTTTTTTGTAATTAAAGATTTAGTGTTAAATTAATAAATTAATAAATCTGTTTTTATCTTCTTTATAAATTTTTATTTTATTTATATATTTTAAATGGTTAGACCTTTTACTATGACAAAGTTTTTGGTTTAAAAAATGACTGTACCCCCTTCGGTAGCCCCATGGTCTTGTTTCAGACGAGATTTTCCCCGTGTGGCGAGAATGAGGTTCGAAATTAAATTTGGGGTTTCTAAGGGTGGTTAAAAAAAATTACTACCCCCACGCCAAAAAGCGAGTTACAGTTCTAATAAATTTTAACCTTTCAGTTCCATATCCCAAAACCATTAAAAACTTGGGGCATAAAAGTATAGCCCCAAAAAAGTCCTGAGATTGATTCCTTAGTAAAGGTTGTCATTTTTCACTTAATAGAATGAGAAAAAATGTTTTTGATTAGTTAAAATTACTATCAAAAAGCAAATAGTTATAAGTATGTATTTATGGATATCAATAAACACATTAACAATTTGATTCTTGAGAATCATAAGGAGTTAAGGAAGGTTGGAACCGTTTGTTTCTATCATAATATCAAAATCAATAATCCACAAGTAGCTACTAAACCGGATTACATAAGAGACAGATATGCCAAAATGTTAAGTTTTGAGAGAATAATATTTATGTTTACATAAATAGAAACTATACTTTGATCAAAATATATCACATAAATTCGACCTTGATAGAATTGCAACTATTTCTTGCTACCAAGTTCCCTGTGTTTTACAGCCTTTCCATAAGGCATACCCATTTTTTCAGGCAGCTTAGAATGAAGAAAAGAGTAAAACGATTTATTTTTCAACAGTTTGAATAATTGTGAGATCATGTAATAATGTTTAAAACAGGATGATTTAAGAATTATGGGGAAACAAATCTTCTGTCGCTTTACAACCCTTGTTTAAGGTGTAAGATGACATGATTGAATCTACGTGATAAGTTCTCAGGTTCACATTTTGTCCAGCCAAAATCCTGCTTTCAGTTAAATGTCCCAACCAAAATTCAAGTATTTTTACTAGGTTTTTCAAATTTCTTTTTTTTTTCCTCAGTTTTTTCCCAACACAACCCAGGAATTATTACTATTTAGGATGAACCACATTAAAAGGATTTAAAACTCAATACCCCTATTAACGATAGTCCCGTTTATTTCTAGAGTGAAATAAATCTATACAGACATATATTAATAATAAATGACACAAATTTTTCTTACAATCCAATTGATATCATGAAGTTGGCGGACTGCAAATTCCTCACTCTCTGGAGGAAAGTAGTCTGGATCATCGGAAGACATTTGTAGGAATCTTTCTAGGCGTGCACTTGAATGCTCAGGACCCTAAGAGTAATTTATTAGTATACTGTATGTACCTTCTCAGGTAAAATAATAGTATGAATAAAGATTATATTGACTATTAGCATTACCCAGACATTCACAAATAGATTTTTACATTGGCTTACATCGGCCTTAAAGAAATAACCCTGATCTGATATTATTAATGGATATCTCTTTTTTTCAAAGCAATAAATTTGAGCAAAACTACTTATTGTAGAGAATTAAAATTTAAAAGCTTTGTTACTTTTTTCTTTCTTTCTTAATAAGCCTATTAAAAATAAAAGTTCTTTTTTTCTTTTTGAAATATAATTTTTATTTTCTTCAGCATACAAAATATAGAAAATATATACACAATATGGTGCTGAAAGAGTATTTTTTAAATGTTTAAGAAGAATAAAGATTCACTGGTAGCAAAACTCACCATTCCTTCCAAGCCATGAGGTTGCAACATGACAAGGCCCGACTGCCTAACCCATTTGGCTTGTCCAGATGAAATAAACTGGTCAATAATACACTGAGCAGTGTTGTTAAAATCTCCAAACTGAGCTTCCCAGCACACCAATGCATTTGGATTGGTCATAGAATATCCAAGTTCAAAACCTGAAAGATGTTTAACATTATTCTTATTTATGTTCAAATAAATTTAACATTCCTAGGGGTAATTTCTTCTAAATATACATAAGTTACAATAATTCAATATAATTTATAAATGTTATTTTAAACTCCGTTAATAATTTACTATTAATTAATACCTGGGTACCGGTACTTGAGGTCATATTTAAATTTTACGGAAAGTTTTGTACTTCAGGTACAATTTTTAAGACCAATTAAAATACTCAATTCCACATTTCAAACAGTTAAAAAAAAGCTATTCTAAGTGGAGAGGAAGGAATCATAGAGATGGAACTGGTGCTGACCTCCATCTTCCCATCCTGTGCAAGGCAATTAATTTTTTTTCCCTAATGTAATCTAAATTAACATAATACTTCAATTCTGAAATTAATCATTTCAGCTTGTTTCTAAATTATCAAGTTGTATTGTGATATTTTGGTCTATTTTGCAAGTAGAATTTTTGTTACTAAGCTGCAGAGTAATTTAATACCTTCCATCTCACGCTTAATTATTTCAAAGCTCCTGGTAGTGAAAGCAAATCACTTTTGTGTAGGTATAATTAATTAATGAGTTTAGCACACAGGATGTCATGTGTGAAGTTGGCAACCTGTAGGAGATCTGAAAAGGCATTAGGTTTAACAAAATACTTTTGTTCGGCTGTTCACACAAACTCACAAGTTATAGAAGTAAACATATATTAGTGCATTTATATTGGCTCAAAACCAGCCAGCTGTTTATCACTATGCTCAGGAGGTAGAGTTGTTGCAGGATGCTTGGGTGACCATGGATATATTTACCCCCATTGTGACCATATTCACTCCAATTTCTGAGAGGTGCATTTGAATGAATATTAAAAGCAATTAATTTGAATTTGAGCTGTGTATTGACCTGACAGTCTGGAAGCTAATTTTCAAAGGAATCAAAAAATCTCTAAAAAAAAGACCATGTGTCCAATAGCGGACACAAAGTTTACTCAGCCATAAGAACTATCTTGTGGGAGTTGTCAACTCTGGAGACTGTATTTTGCTTCGTAAATTTTGTGCTTATCTATATATGCACAGCTCTCCTGGTAGTGTACATGGTTGATGGGTCCAGACCAATTATAGCTAGTTCTGCTTCAAAGAATGGTCAAGTACTGTATTATATTCCTCAGCTAGAATTATTTTGTATGTTATGTCATTAGTTTTTTTGCATAATATTACTATGCTAATTTTGCTCATCAATAATTTTGGCATTTCTTTGAGTAGTACTCAGCGGTCCTGAAGTAGAGATAAATAAGCGCTTTACCAAAATATGTATACCAATCAAATATGGGCGACAATATACCCATGCCTCATTATTGTAATGAGGTATGATCCTTCTCCCATTGTAAATTAAGCTAACAGGCCTAGGCCTTCAATTGATAACAGAATGTGAAGGAGTAACCCAAATGGTCATGTTTTGCTAGAGAGGATGAAGGAAGTTTACAACATGTCTCATTGATACTATATGTTTTACAAATGATATCAGTTTCCACTTTTTTGTGGTTAGTACTGCCTGACATTTAACTTTAAATAAATATAACAGGCCTCATAGCATATTTTGGGTGTCAAAATGTAGGAAAAGTAGTACATTTTGATGAAAAAAAAAAGGAAAAGTAGTACTGCCCATTTGATAAAAAAAGTAGGACATGTTAAAAACACTATATTCACGTCATAGTGCCAAATAAAATAAATAATTAAAAACAGTGTTTTTATGTTATTGGGCCTGTAGCAAAAATGGGAAAAAGTATTTTATAAAAAAGAAAGGAGGAATGCTCAACCATCATCAACCCCTTGCAATCCTCATTTTATCTTTCGCCCCCTTTAATCTATTTCCTCCTTAGTACAGTATTTATTTTACTTTGTCATTTAGTTTCAAATCCAAATTTGGAAATAATGATAGTGAAACAAAATAGTAATAATAATGATGTTCATTATTATCAAAAGATGACTGTCTTTAACCTAAAAATAAAATATATTTCAAAAATAATCTGTGAAACCAAACAATGAAAAATTATATTTCTAACCCCCACATTTTACTACTCGTTAGGGTTATTTATTTATATATATATCACTCTTTCAGTTGTTTTTGGTTTATTGATTCATATGAACTTGCGTTTTAGTGGTAGGAAAGAAAAAACCCTTATATAACGTTTATGTTGAGACCATTGAATACAAGAGAGATTTGTCAGTTTGCCATTTTGATCATGACCAGAAAATTTAGCATAATTTTTTGCAAAAACGGTGTTTTAAACAAAATGGTAGGTTACCACAATACTATTGGTGGTATTAAAATTTTAAAGTGAAACGTATTTATTTTTACATTTCAGTTAAAAGGGTTTAAGAATAATAAAAACAATACTAGTCCCCCTTTTTTATCATTTTTTAAAAGACTTGACAAACACAACTATTCATGAATATGGATCAATGGATAAGAGTTTTCCCAATTAATCAATGCTTTATATGAAAAAGGGGAATAATAAATGTATATCTCAAGAGATGAGAAAAGTTAAAAAACAACTAAATTTTTTGGAAACGCTTAAAAAGAACTGGTGGCCCAAATACCATTTAAGCCCGGGCAAAAGGGAGTGTGACTAAAGCAAAAATGAGAGGAATAAAAAAAATTTTTGGGATTTAAAATGTTTTAGCACCGCGTCTTACTACCCTTTCGGGTTTATACGCTTTAAGTACAAATTTTACGTTAATGGATTTAGGAACGGGGAAAGGGTTGAATTAGAGGAAGTGAACCCCTTTTGGGCGTGGAGGGAGAAGGGAAAAACCCTTTTGGGAAAAACCCCCCCCAGTTCACCAACCGAGATTCAAACCCGATCTCCCCGTCCCCAGCATTGAGCTCAACCACGACAAGCGCGTTAGCCAAATTTCGCCACCCGAGGGGGGTTTTTTAAAAAAGTTTAAATATAACATTAGAGAGCCTATAAGAGAGGTAAATTTCATTTTTATGGGAAACTTCAGAAATAAAAGGGTGTATAATCTGATATTAAAAAAAAATTTTTTTGTAAGTTTATCATTAAGAGAAGATAACAACACTATCAGGGGGCATGCCAACAAATACACAAGTCCTTACTAGACTGGTTTATCAGTGCAGGGGGCACAACAAAATACATATACAATGTTTTTTAAATGTGACTAATTTTTTTTTTAAAAAAAAAAGGGTACATATTTGAGAACCTATTTAAACTTAAAGTATAAATTTAAAAAAACTCTTTAAATTTAATTTCGAAGTGTGTCGTTTTTGATTAAAATTTTGTTAACATAAAAAAATAAAGATTAGCCCAAATGACTTTTAAAAAAAAATTTATACCCAAAAAGGGGAAAAAAATAAAGAAATTAATGTAAACCATCATTTACTATTTTTTAAATTTCTTCAATAAATTCAAATTTAAAACCCCCGATCAGGGAAAATTTCCATGATTGAGAATGAAAATTTAAATTTTGTGACCAAAAATAAAAAATGTATGAAAGTCTTGTAAAGATGATACTACTTTTTGCTAAATTGATTAAAAAAGTTTCTTTTGGTGAAATTACCATAGCTGGACTTTAAAATGTAAAAATTCATTAACACACCTGAATGTGCCTCTTTCCACATCCTGGCCACTGAGACGCACATGGACTCCTTCCTTCAGTAGGGACCCAAAAGCCATGGCTTCGCCCAGTGCCCAATCAACTTGGCGAGAGTCAACCATATCCATGCGAGCTCTTAAAATACGCTCAATACCTGGGAAATGTAAAGAAAGTATTTACTTTTATCATTTATAAACAAGAAAAAAAGCCTTATATGTTGTCATTGTGTTAGTTGTGTCTTAGTACTTAAATTAATTTAGTGCCATTTAAAGCCCGTTGTCAGATAAAATTTATTCCGTGCTGTACACAGAGCATATAATAAACCAACATTAAATCATGTTGGCCTTTATTTTTATAAATGACACTGTACAATGAGTAAGAATGAGATGGAGGAAGCCAGCAGGCACCTGTTATGGTGACTCATTCTTATATCCCTTCCTAGAAACCTTGATGGTACCACTAAGGCTGAAATCTCACTGCAGCCAACGCGCCAAGACAATGCTACCCATGTAAAGTTTTGTGTGGAGCCTTAAAATGAAACAGAAGGCGTAAAAATGGTGTAGTGGTATTCTAACACTTCAAAGTGGCATGTTAAAAGACATGGCAGAATATAAATCACTCTTAGATTAAGTATGAGACAGAAATTTTGCATTAGTCTGAATAAATTAGCCAAATTTAGCTTTGCAATTCACAAAACCTTGCTTGCTGAGCCTGGTAACACTAGTAAGACCTTTCTGATAATTACATACTGTAGCCCCTCCAAGCTGAACAGTGAAAAGAAAATTATCTTTGGAAGTTTAATAATAGATGACACCACGTTTTACTAATATGGGTACACAATGTTAAGCTGTAACCAAAAATTTGAAATTAGTCTTAATATTTTGTGTTAGTAAATGGTCGTGAAATTTCTTCTAATTGTATTATGTGAATATAAATTAATGGCAACAAACAGTTTGAACAACTTAAACACATTGTTACATTTTGTTAAAGGTGATTATAAAAATTGCTTTAAATAATGTGAACCTCAAAATTTCTATTTCAAATCCCCAAAAACGTAAAACTGAGGAGGAGTTTCAGAAAAAAGTGAGAATTGTAATATATTTATTTTCCAAATAAATAGAAACATTTTTGTCTTTTATTTAAAAAAAAATATTAGTGTTTCTAAAGAATGGACTACTGTCACTATTGTAGCAACAATAAAAAATATAATTTGCTTGTTGGAAAAATGAGAAGATAATTATAAGAGTTGAAATAACATCTTAAAACACAATAAAATATTTTTCAACAATATAACAAAATATGTAAATGAATAAAATTTAACTCAAGGAGAAAATAGTATATATAGATGACAAAAAACAGTTGTTTTCATTTATAGAATATAGCATCCAAGTGATCACAGCTTTGTCATCAAATTATGAATGTGACTTCAGAATAAAATTTAAAGCCTAACATTCACGCCATTTCTGCCAATATAAAGTTTCAAATTTCTGAAAAATATAAAGGGTGACCATGTACTCATCACAATACATTGTTAAGATAATAATCAAATCTTGAAGATTAAGGTGGGCAGGACGAATGAAAGAATCTAGAACTGTGTTAAGATATTACCTGGTAAACCCAATGGGAAGAGACCATTAGGAAAACCAAGACACAGATGGGAAGACCAAATTAGAATGGACCTGAAAGAGATAGGCTGTGTTATGAGCTGGACTGGATAAGATAGGGTGTGTGCGTTTCTAAGTGAGCAATGAACTTTAGAG
This sequence comes from Timema cristinae, assembly GCA_039000515.1. NCBI lineage: Eukaryota > Metazoa > Arthropoda > Insecta > Phasmatodea > Timematidae > Timema > Timema cristinae. The sequence continues at coordinate 108,495,076 of JBCFYV010009882.1, forward strand.
CTAATAATGCTATAAAATAAGTAAGAAAAATAAGGTAGTAAAATTATTTGTCTTAAATTTTTTTTTAATGCAGTCCCGCATATTTAAGATTTCAATGTGGTCCTTATGAAGTTTGTGAGGAGAATGTAAGCTGTTACAATGAAAAAACAGGATTAAGAATGGAGTTATCTGTAAAATAGTTGGGTACAAGCAGGCCCACCGAGAGGGAGAGGCAGAGGGTAACAAATTCCTGGGACCCTGCTCGGCTTTGAGACATTTTCTTCTTCCTTTGGACGAAAATACAAACGTTTTAGTGAAATGGAAGAAAAGTTAAATATAATATGAAATTTAAATTAAGTGCACTAAAGTATTAACATTGTTTAAACTTGAGTGGAAGAGCCATAAACAAGATTAAAGGTTATGCCGTTAAGGTTGTTTAAATGTTGGTGACCCAACGGAAGAAGTCAAATATCTTTAAGTGATAAAACAAAACGAAATTTCTAAATCTAAATTTGCATCCTTAA
>JBCFYV010009882.1:108495678-108631485 GCA_039000515.1 Timema cristinae
TTTAAAAAACCAAATTCTGACTATATGCAGATATATAACATTATTTAAGTCTTTGAAAATTAATTTGATTCTTATGCCTTTGGTGAACAAAAATGTTTTTCTTTTCCCAATTTTTCTGTAACTGTGTTTCTTGTTTCTAATTCCATGGTGTAAGTAACAGAGTTCATATATAATTTCACTTATGATCCTGTGTAATCTTTCACAGATTTATTTTATTTGGTATATTAGTTATCACATCCCTATCTACTAATAATATTAAAACAAAATTACTGTACTTAAATGAAATATATTTTTATATCTTTAGAACCTTTGGTCATATATCTATGTTAAGCGTTAGTTTCAAATTTAGAATGATAATGTTAAGCTATTCACATTAGGACACAAAATGGCGACGAGTCCTCCCTACTCGTATTGTTACATTAGTGTTGTAGTCACAAGACTTTATTTCCGTTCCCTAGGTTGGCAATATCGAACTTTCTTTACGAAAAAAACCTTCAAGCAGTAAATAGCTTTTTTAGTTGATTATTTTTCTGGATGTTTATATCATGACAAAAAGAGTCAGAAACTTAGATCCGTTTCCGTCAATAGATAAAGAAGTTCGAGGAACTTATATCTCACCATTCAAAGTAAGTTTTAAATTGTTTGTTGTATATTTAATTATTAAATAAATGTGATGGTTTATAGTTAAACTGTTTAAAATAGTCAAGAACATTAGTTAATTTAAGAGGCAATTTCAAACACACAGTTTTAATCATCACATGACCTACAGCCTGACTTAAACTATCATAGTGATCGCGACGGTTTTTTATTTGCAACCTAATCATCATTCATAATTTCAGTATATTAATAAATCAATATTTCAACTATATATTTATGTAAAAACCTCAAGTATTCTTATAAACACTTATTATTCCATGTTGTGGAGTTGTGTTAGTCTTAGTCCTATATGCATTGTTTATAATTTGACAATTTATGTGGAACATCCATGCAAAGCAACAATTTTGATTCTGATCTTAAATTATATCTTTTTTAATAAGTTTTGAAGAGTGTTTGTTTAACTCTGTAGACTTGGCTTTTTTTAACAAAATTCATTTAAAGATCTCCTACTGATTTGGGCAGTTGTGTTCCAAACTCTAATAGATTACAGTATACGAGAAAGTATGTACAATTGTGTCGGACCATTTAGTGACCAAACATGCTAGGTCCTATTTTAATTTGACCATTTGGCATTTTGTCTGTCCGTATATTTGTCAAATGTATTGACCTATTTAACAAAATTTGGCGAAGATAATCTTTAAGCCCAGGCTAAACGATATATGAGCATAGTTTTTCAATCTGGTTTTCAGTTTCAAAATCATATTGGGGCTGCTCACAAGGTATTTTGTTTAATAGTGATCAAGTAGGCTACCTAGGGCATATTATATAAATGTTGACATCTATTGTGGACTGATGTCTTAAATTGTGCGCACTATGATTATTCTCAAGCGACCATTTTCTGTATAGCTGATTACCAAGGGACATATCAACTTCAAATCCAAGGAGAAATTACCATATTTCTTCGATTGTAAGACACGTCTTAATTTTTCAGTACACCAACAGAAAAAATTTTGATTCCAAGAAAAAAAAAATACTCTATTTACAGAGACTATTTTTTATCATAGAATTAAATTTAATAACAATTTTAGTATTTTTTTTTAGCAGTAATGTTATTCTCCCTTCTGAATCAGTATCAGTCTGATTCTTGTGAGCCATCTTTATCTTCACCATCCCGTAGTATAACGTCTTCTGAGCCATCAAGAGTGTTGGTCGAAAAAGAAGTGTGATTGATTCTAGACACCATCTATTGTAAGAGAGTTTAGAGAGTCTAGAGTTATTCAAAGGGAAAAAAATGTGCGTCTTTGAATCGAAGAAATACAATATAGCTGATATTTTAACTTGAGAGCCAAAGATAAATGTTAAAATTGTAACCTGATAAGAACATGATGCACCAGTTCTAAACATGATGTAGGCCTACTTAGCAATTTTTAAATGGAGAGAGCGAGGTCTACTGTTCACACAACTATTAGAAGGGTATTTATATAATTTGATTACAGGAGCCCATCAAACCGATCAGAAGGGAGGCAAACATCCACCTAACCTCAAGAACAAAGCTGATGGGGGAGAGAAAACCTCGAAAACCCCTGCAGGGAACAAAAAATTGGCAACATGGCCTGAGTCCCTGGGAGAGAGTTGCTCGCCATCATACACTGTCCTCTGCACGGAAAATTGCATACTTGGAGCGGACCTTGGAACCAAAGGATCATCTTGATTTCATCCTCCAAGCAGCCACTAAGCACAACAAGGAATTGTTCCCTGATAACATTGATACGTGTTTGCAAACCTGAAACTCTTGGGTCGATACTTGGTAAGTACTGACAAGACGTGTATTAATCACAACTTGTGAATGTGTGGAATGCCAGACCTCCACCATGGTTCGGATTCCACGTTAAACTGTAGTCTCCATTTCATCTCACAATCACCCTAACATTACACATTAGTATAAGTGCGTATAACCCGAATGGGTAGTAAGACGCGGTGCTGACAATAGTAATAATAGTATTTGGTGAGTAGCATGGCTGAAAATATACTATCATTATTTAGTACCGTGTCTTTCTACCTGTTTGTCTTATACTTACATTTACTAATTAAAATTAATGGTTTTAGGGATGAGGAAAGCTGAACTTAGAGAAGTGTACTCATATTTACTTTTAGGGTGAGTGGAACACCATGTACAGTGAACATTGGGCTACAGTGAACCTAATTCATTGGTCCCAACCCACATACATTTCAATAGGTGTTAAAAAAAATGTTTAAAATGAACCCTCAACTTTGGTTTTAGTCAACAGAATAAGTTAAGCTTTCAATCAGAAATGTCATATTCTAACATCATAATTCTTGAAAGACATAACATTTGGTTGTTTAGACTTGAAGACACCGATTATCTACCTGAGTTCTTGTTTAGGACAATTTGATACAGATTCACTGCTCCAGCCTTTACAAAGAAACCCACCACTATATTAAATTAATGTTCATTTTATAGTTGTTATTATTTGTTTGTGGTGCAGGCGCACTCTGAGGAACACTAAGGTGGTGCCGGCCACAACCAGAAACAAGTCTGGACAGCCTTTGGTGATTGGAGAGTGGTGAACGCCGCAATATTTCATAGTGCGAGTCTGGCCATCCCTTCCAACCACGCTTATCGCTCCAGTAAGGGATATTCACGCAAAGAAAACGAACATTTTACTCACACATCTAAAGAGAAAATGAAGTTGAAGTAAAATAATTTTAACAGATACACATTAATTTGGTCGACAAAAATTTGTTGTGTTAAAAACAATTCGCGATTTAAACATTACACAAGAAATGTAATTTATTTAAATAAGTCTACTAAAGGTAGCTCTTGATAACAACTGTAATGTTTAATTAATGTTTATCACAAACAGAAATTTAAAAACTAATTTCAAACTTATTTATGTATATACTTAATGTAGACAAATCTTGTAACCTAATGCTGTTAAAAAATAATTTAGCTAATGAGGAAATTCAACTGTATAATGAATGCTTTTGGTGTTTAATAAAGGAATACAATTTAACATTGCATACCCAATTACCTATACATAAAAGTACTATACTTATTTTTGATAGATATTATTAACAATTTTGTTTATTGACCGTGCAAAACTTAATTGATCTATTAAGAGTGAACACTTAGAGAATTAGGTACTCTATCTTAAAATTAAGTTATCACAACATATTGATCTTGTAACAAACAAACACTATAGTATCTTAGTTGAGAAGTCTATAAAATGCATGTCTTAAATTAACTTAATATCAAAAATTATCCCCGTTCTTTAATTTTGGGGAGGATATCACTAGATAAACAACATCAAGTGATGTATGAATTGCAGTATATCAGTGTTTTCATCAAGCAGACATTGATAATCCAACAGTGTTATGATTTATTATCAATATTTAATAAGATTTATACCAGAGATATCTATAAGTTCTAAACTTTTATATAGAATTATGTTTGATTATCAACTTTTACAAGTTCCTTTAATAGTATTATTTTATATTAGCTGTAGTCAACTTGAATGAAACTAACTTTAACTCGTTCAACTTGTGACACTTATAATAAAGAGATGTTCCAATGCACAATTGAACAAAATTGAGGTCAAAAATAACCTTGCATTAAACTTTATGTTGACATAGTTATAGTTTTTTAAGTATTTCTTTAAAATATAGGCTAGTTTGGCTTTGACACTAAATTTGCTTAGATTGAAAACAAATGTTAGATAAAAATACATATCTAGACATTCTGTCAAAATAGTGTTCTACACACGTCCATGCACACTTGTTAATACGGAAAATTACCTTTGTTCTGTGAAACAATGGCAAGTAAACATCAACATGAAATTAGTCCCATTATGTTTTCCTATTGTTTAATAATGTGAGACAAAATCTTAATGAACATGAGTTTATTTATAATAAACTTCAAAATGTAAATGTAAATAATTAAGTAAGGTCTGCAGTAAATAAATGTTCTTGTTATTTTACATACATAATATAGAGACATGATAGAGTCTTATTAAAAACGTCCAGCTATAGTTTCCAAACATTAAAATAAACATAAAAATCAATTGCTTCAACTCTCGCTAGTTTACCATTTCCTATCATTGTTTTCAAATCAGTCATATTTTAATAAATGCCATCATCATCTTCAATGTATTATACATTTCTAGGCCTAATTTAATCTCTATATTACTACCCAATGTTAATTATAAGTTGTCCAAACCATAACCAAAGTTGTAAGCAATATATGTTTTAAATATCAAATTTATTAACTTCATTTTTAGGACTTTAACTTTTAAATCTAGTAGTTTTCATTCTTGTAAAGTCTTTGTTGAAATCTTAGCGTAATTTAAATCTATTATGCACCTTTCCCCTTTTAAGCATCGTGCTATTTTATTTTATCAGTACCCGGAAGCTGTGGCTTCACAGGGGAAAGGAGAGGCTAGCCAATCAGCACATCTGATCATCGAGACACCAGTTAGCTCGCGAGCTATTAAGACATATACTAAGTAGTATGAATAGAGTTTAGAGATGGGTGGGAGAAAATGGAGACCAAGTGGCTAAATTACCACCACAACAACAATTTATCCATCTTAATGTATTAAGTAATTTGTTTTCGATTCAAAATGTCTTTTAATCTCTATCAAAAATAAAACTTCAGCATCTATTTCATAAATTTCTACTTATTTAATCGGCTATGTTCTTCACCCCCACCATTAATTAATTAACCCCGAGAAGCTCTACTGAACCCACCGGCTGCCGTGGACAACAATATCCGAACAAGAAGATGGAGAAGAGACTGGTTTGATCTTTGACTGGACACAGTAATATATTGCTAGCATACCAGCTTCATTCGCCGCAGATTGGGAAGACGCACAACCCTCAATATAACTGCTATTTGAGGGTGAAGGGGGGTGGGGTCAGGTAGTGGCCTGGCTGGCAAAAATGAGATATAGTAATTTTATTTCTTAAGAGAATTTATGTCATGCCAAAAATAGTTCTTAAAAACGATGCATTTAGTATAATAATCATATTTCTTACAAAAATACAATACTTATAATACTAAATAGTAAGATTTTCCAAATCTTCAAAATTACTTTTAAGCTCTTGCTCTAAGATTAAGGCTAGTTCCATAGTCAGACTTGGTCCGGCTTGATAGTAGACACAAGACCATTTCACTCCGGTATAAGTAGGTGTCTTGTATCTGGAAACAAGCCGCTCTAAGTCTGACTATGAAACTAGCCCCTAGTCCACTTTTCAATATGGTGACTTTGTAAACATTTTGATGACTTAGACTTCACATATCTGTTGACAATGTTCACAAAGTTGATCCGACCCTCATTATGATTGCCCTGAGATGTTAAAAAATATAATTGGGGGGGAGGGGGAGGTCAAAATCTTTGTACTGCACTTGGAATTATTAATACAATGCCTGTAAAAGCTGCTAAAGTTGAGAAAAATTAAAACTTATAAAAAGCTACATTCTAAGCACCATGCTTCAAGAAAGTTTAAACAAACTTCAACTTTTCTATTTAATCCAAGTTAGCCCAAACATTTAACCTTAGAGAGTAAGTAGAACCATTTTCTATGTCTAAAGAACGAAAAATTATTTTTTTAATTTTTATTCTTACGTTTGTATTTTTGGGTAGATAAATTTTTCAATTAATTGCAAAATTATGTTTTCCTATGAAAAGAAATAAATCTTGAAGGTATTTTTTATTTCTTGAGAGGGAAGGGCAGTATTTTCATGTGTTGCCTAAAGGAGGAAAAGGGCACGAGAAGAAGGCAATATCGGCAAGCTCCCTGATTAGTTCAGGCGAATGAGACGGGACCTGAGGCCAAAATGGTGTGAGGAAGAAGAGATACCTCTAGGTAACCACTGGCTGTAAGAAATGATAAAATATGTGACAAGAGCAAGAGCTTGTGGTTCGTAGTTGGTTGGGCCCATTAAAGAGCCAGCTGTACTATCATAATCGAAATGTAATAGGCCAAGCGGACAAAGTTGAGTTGAGTAACCGGTATTACATACTGATGAGCAGGAACCCAATAGGTCTAGTAGGATGGTCACAGGTAGCTACACTTCCCTGGCCTTATATGTAAGCTTCCATCTGTACTAACAAGTGTATCGTCCAACCTTCACTTCAATAAACAACAAGAGGTTCATGTCGTATTGTGACTGGTCCCTCCTCTAACCCTCCAATATGTCCACCCTCTAACTATCCAATATGTCCACCTTCTAACTCTCCAATATCTCCCCCCCTCTAACTCTCCAATATGTCCACCTTCTAACTCTCCAATATCTCCCCCCTCTAACTCTCCAATATCTCCACCCTCTAACACTCCAATTTCTCCACCCTCTAACACTCCAATATCTCCACCCTCTAACTCTCCAATATCTCCCCCCTCTAACTCTCCAATATCTCCACCCTCTAACTCTCCAATATCTCCACCCTCTAACACTCCAAATTCTCCACCCTCTAACACTCCAATTTCTCCAACCTCTAAACACCCCAATTTCTCCACCCTATAACTCTCCAATATCTCCACCCTCTAACCCTCCAATATGTCCACCCTCTAACTCTCCAATATGTCCACCTTCTAACTCTCCAATATCTCCCCCCTCTAACTCTCCAATATGTCCACCTTCTAACTCTCCAATATCTCCCCCCTCTAACTCTCCAATATCTCCACCCTCTAACTCTCCAATATCTCCACCCTCTAAACACTCCAATTTCTCCACCCTCTAACACTCCAATTTCTCTACCTTCTAACTCTCCAATATCTCCACCCTCTAACTCTCCAATATCTCCACCCTCTAACTCCCAATATCTCCACCCTCTAACACTCCAATATCTCCACCCTCTAACACTCCAATATCTCCACCCTCTAACACTCCAATATCTCCACCCTCTAACTCTCCAATATCTCCACCCTCTAACTCTCCAATATCTCCACCCTCTAACACTCCAATTTCTCCACCCTCTAACACTCCAATATCTCCACCCTCTAACTCTCCAATATCTCCACCCTCTAACTCTTCAATATCTCCACCCTCTAACACTCCAATATCTCCACCCTCTAACTCTCCAATATCTCCACCCTCTAACTCTTCAATATCTCCACCCTCTAACTCTCCAATAGCTCCACCCTCTAACTCTCCAATATCTCCACCCTCTAACTCTCCAATATCTCCACCCTCTAACTCTTCAATATCTCCACCCTCTAACTCTCCAATATCTCCACCCTCTAACACTCCAATATCTCCACCCTCTAACTCTCCAATATCTCCACCCTCTAACTCTTCAATATCTCCACCCTCTAACTCTCCAATATCTCCACCTCTAACTCTCCAATATCTCCACCCTCTAACTCTTCAATATCTACACCCTCTAACTCTCCAATATCTCCACCCTCTAACTCTCCAATATCTCCACCCTCTAACTCTCCAATATCTCCACCCTCTAACTCTTCAATATCTCCACCCTCTAACTCTTCAATATCTCCACCCTCTAACTCTCCAATATCTCCACCCTCTAACACTCTAAAATCTCCACCTTCTAACTCTCCAATATCTCCCCCCTCTAACTCTCCAATATCTCCACCCTCTAACACTCCAATTTCTCCACCCTCTAACTCTCCAATATCTACACCCTCTAACTCTCCAATATCTCCACCCTCTAACTCTCCAATATCTCCACCCTCTAACTCTCCAATATCTCCACCCTCTAACTCTTCAATATCTCCACCCTCTAACTCTTCAATATCTCCAGTGTGTTACAATAAAGTTTCCTTTCTATGAAGTTTTTTTGTATCCTTCTTACATTTCCTTTGTTACTCTTAGATTTGTGTAAAATTAAACGGTTGCTTAGTTTTATCTCTCCTCAGACCCGCTATGATGCAATTTACATGGGTTTTTGGGGGCCAGTCAGCGTATGCCCCTACCCCCCGCTTCTGTCCGGCACTCATCATACATAGTCTATCACTTTCATTGTATTTATCACTATATTTACTAGACTTAATTTATTCACTATCCAATAACAAATAATATAAACCTGACCATAGGACCGTTTCAATGACAACTATTTGTCCAGATCCCATCACTGAATATATAATATTTTGCCCCGAAGATTAAGAACAAAATCTAACTTTAGACAACATTAAATATACATGTCCACAATTTCCATATAAAATGATATTTATATTGTTGTAATATTTCTAAGAAGCAAGACGAGTTAATTTTGTTCCGATGGCCTACTGATCTTCCAGGAAGTAAGTTTCCAGTATGAGAAATTGGTAGGTACACTACGTCGAGATTGTAAGGTAGCAACTTATTGGCTCAGCCCGCGTGGTAGCTATACCTCCACACATGACTGCAGAATAGTTTGCCTAGCTACGCCCAAGGCCGTATTCAGAGAAAGCCTTAAGTCATTAAATTATTTCTTGCCTGTAGGGAAGGAGTAATGGGAAAAGAGTTATGTCTTTTGGCGAAGTCCAAATAATTTTGATCAACTAAATTAATTTTACTTTTTTGTTCCCTTCATAATAAAACCAATTATTCGTTACTTACTTAATTCATTAATTATGTTTAGTCTCATTAATAAATTGACCTTTTTTTAGCTGTTAAAGATTTAACCACGCCACGCATTATTTTGGCAGCAGTGCTACCCACATTTATAGGTTTTAAATGGTAACATAAACTGTAAGTCCTCCATTTAATCTCACAATCAACCTAACATTACACATTAGCGTAAGTAAAAACCTAAATTGTAGTAAAACTCGGTACTACTACTACTACTACTAATAATAATAATAAAGAATGCTGGTGCCGATAGCTTTCAATGAAATAGGACCGCGTAATGAGAAGAGGATGGTTAGCCTAGATATGAAATCTAAATAACCTGCACCAAGTGCACACTTGATCCATAATAATGCATATATTAAAGATGTGTAAAGAATGAAGACTAGCCAAACAATGCATATCATTAAGTCATAGAGATATTGATGAAAGTTTTTTTTACTAACTCTTTTGGTCCCTAGATAAAGTTAAAGCTATATTTAATATAAATGAGTACACCATAATTTTTTTAGTTTCTTCAATAAGTAATAACCGATCTCACTTAGAAAGCAGCGTAGTGTCCTAAGGTTTTATTTAAAACATTTATTTGAATTATTTAACGTGCACTTTCTAAACCTACAGATAAAATCGGCGCACAACATTGATACTATCTTAAAACTCAAAAAGACACAACATCCCCATCCCGTTAGCTCATCACTTTAAAAGGAAAAACACACATTTCACTAAAAATAAAAGTACCGCGATGTAGGAATCGAACCTAGGATCCTCAGTTGAGTAGAAAAAAAATCTATCGATTGTGCTAAAAGTCCCACAATTTTACCGTTAAATAAATCTGTAATTCGTGCTCTTGTAAGATGCTTGGTTTAGAAAAAAACTTATAAAAATCATAGTAATAACAAGGTAACCAATAATTATTTGAGGATAATGCTATTTTAACATAAAAGTGGTCGTTCAGACTAAACAAAATACATCATTTATTTGTTCTTGAAATTAGCTTGGAAGGAGTAATAACTGTTGGCCTACTGCAAGACATATATGTTTATAAGATGTATGAGAGTTAACTACATTCGAAACTTCCAATATTTTGCTAGTGCATTATTTGATAAAGTGATCCAACACTTTTTTAGACAAGCGCCATTTAACTACTCTAAGCTATACTCGGACCTTCACGGCCAGCTAGCCCACACACCACAAACTATTTATTCATATGTTTGAATGCCAAGAAAACTTCACTGTTTCCAGATAACCTTCAAATAGTCAGACTTAAATCAAGAGAACAAGGAAAGAGTATTTAAAGGAATTGCATACACATTCTTGTTGAGAGTTTTTTAATTTTAGCAGCGCGTCTTACTACCCATACGAACAATACGCTTAAGTACTAACTATCCTAAAGGACTAGAATTGGGACGGTTGAATTAGGAGGAGATGAACCCGCATTTTCGTGGAGGAGAAGTGGAAAACCATTTTGGGAAAAAACTCACCCCAGTTCACTCGAGCGAGATTCGAACCTCGATCTCTCCATCCTTGTCAGTCTAGCTCACCACGAAACTAGCGCGTTATTTAACTTCGCCACCGAGGTGGGTCTGAGAGTTGTTGATAATCTCATTTTAGTAAAAACATTATTGATTGAACTCAAAGATGAAAGCCCCGAAATAATAGATTATAGACCAGCGTGATATCTGCTCAAAATACACACAAAATTAAATATTTGATATTTTATAGTAAACAGAATTACAAAGTAAACTAAATACTCTAGGAAATGCCGTAAATAATTTATTCACTACTGCATCGGTAGTCACGTGGAGACAAATTTTATCATATGGTCCATATTCAGTGATGGATGAAACAGGGAGGGTTCTCATATTGGCCGAAAATATTGAGGGACATTTTCCTACATTGTTTCCCAACTTCTCTCCTAGTATATAAGGTTACATCCTCTTTAACTTGTATCTTCTCCATCACTATCCCACAACAATTATTTAAGGCATGTAGCCCAGTGAGTAGCAGAGGTGGGTGAGATAGGTAATATTATATTACATATAGATATTATCATATAGTTCACTCTGAACTATATTATCCCCTTCGCGGAAGAACGGAATTTAACCTTCCAGCTGACCCAGAAAATCCATTATCAATAGAAATATCAGCAGTTCCAGGCACTCACAGCAAAACACTTTATTAAACTAATGTTAAACTCTGCCTGGATATAAATACTAGATAATTGAAAGAAAAAAACTCCACTGCAATCGTTTATGTGGTTATAAATATCCTAGATAACATATATACATCATCCATACGAAACTTTAACAGGGACTCGAACCCAAAACCTAAATATATCCTGCTACAATTTGCCTGGTTAATATCCTACATAATGTAAAAAAAAACTACTTCGGAATCGGTTTGCTGTTTCAGAGATAAATACAAATATTCGGTCTGGTCCTTCTCCGAGACTCACAACACAAAACCTGATTATATCATGCTAAAACATTCATGGATAAATATTATACAAAAAAACTACATCCCAATCGGTTAAGTGGTTCCAGAGATATATACACATATCCAGCTGACACTTCACCGGAACTTAAACCAAAACACCCGATTACAATTATTACACTGAAAAATGCCTGGATAAATACTCTACAAAATAATAAAAATAACCCCACAGTAATCATGTGGTTCCATCAATGTATACACACAATCGGCTGGTCCTTCACCGGGACTCACACTGAAACACCTTATTATACACAAATAATGTTAAAACCTGCCTAGATATTGGTCCAGTATAGAAGTAAAAACTATACCGCAATCTGTTAAGTGGTTCCATAGATCCTAAGCTACAGATTTAAATAAAACCAGCCGTATCTTTAACGGAGACTCAAACCCCGACTGTATGTATACTAGATCCTATCAAATATAAATAAAGGCACCACAACCGGTTATGAAGTTCCATGTATATTTGGCAACAGACAGACGTTTTTAAAAACAGTAAATATATATATATATATATAATATATATAAAATATTAATAGCACCACGTCTTACTACCCGCGCGGGTTATACGCACTTACGCTAATGTGTATTGTTAGGGTGATTGTGAGATGAAATAGAGGACCTACAGTTAAACGTGGGATCCGAACCACGGTGGAGGCCTGGCATTCTACACATTCACAAGTTGTGATTAATACACGTCTTGTCAGAGGTGAAGGAAGGCTTTGTAAATAAACTAAATCTGTGCCGGAGCCGAGGATTGAACCATGAACCTCCATCAGCGAAATCTGACACTTTAACCCCAGACCGCCAGGTCACATTAAAAACAGTAAAGAACTTACAATACTTTTTTACTTAAAGATATTTACATTCCAACCCTTAAAAAAGCATAGATATCATTTAAAGTGTTTTTAAACTCGTAAACCAAGAACAAAATTCATCCCTGCTTTTCATTCATTTAAACCTCCCCACTCTGATATTATTATTAATACTTGCAGAGGACATGACCAGTATTATGGTTTGGATTTCCAGAATTTATTTAGTAAAAACAAAAAATAAATTTAAAAAAACACAGTAAAACATTATACATTTAATTTATTAGAAAATGATAATCAAAGTAAATCTTTGTAAACATTAATTTTATCAATCAAAGTATTTATCAAAACTTTTTACTAATCGTTATATTGTGGCCATTTTGGTAACATTAAATAAAGTATGGAATCAAACTATGGTACCACAAACTTATATAGACAGTCATAGTAACAAGAAACAAATTAATTACCTTTTATAACTAAAATATGTCCAATGGATAAGATTTTACCAAATATATATATATTTTTTTGTCCTCCCGGAAATAATATAAACAATTTTAAATCAGGATTGGGACCTTTAAATTATATGTTTTTTTAAACTCAGCGTCTTAAAAATAAAGTATAAATCTTTTAGATTTAATTTATTATTTGCACTCCATATGTGTAATATAATAATTAATCATTAATAAATTCATAATTAGCTATTCACAGTAATTAAGATTCTGAAAAGAGGGAAACCGGCTTTATGTTACCATTTAAAACCTATAAACGTGGGTAGCACTGCTGCCAAAATAATGCGTGGCGTGGTTAAATCTTTAACAGCTTAATAAGAGAAGGTCAATTTATAAATGAGACTAAACATAATTAATGAACTAAGAAAGTAACGAATAATTGGTTTAATTATGAAGGGAGCAAAAAAGTAACATTAATTTAGTTGATCAAACTATTTGGACATCTCAAAAAGACATAACCCCTCCCCCATCACGCCTTCCCTAAAGGCAAGAAATAATTATAGGACTTAAGGCTTTCTCTGAATACGGCCTTGGGCGTAGCTAGGCAAACTATTCAGCAGTCATGTGTGGCGGTCTAGCATACCGCGTGGGCTGAGCCAATAAGTGCTACCTTAAAATATTGACGGATTGTACAGCATATCTCTCTAGTGGACTCATTTCGAATAGAGTGATTTTCGTTCAGCAATATAAAAATGTTTCATCAACGTCTTAGACCGTTTGAATAAGATAAACTCGATTATAAAACTAGAGGTCTCGGGAATAGGGGGCCAGGACAGATATATGTTTGTCCCATTAACTAGCTTATCTACTGGGATGGGAATAGTAACCATTTTAATTGTTAATATTAATAATGCTATTAAACAGAATAAAATGTGTAAATATGTATAAAACAATTTTGTATATACATAAAGTAAATATGTAATAAAATGTATTTTCCTTGTGTATGTAGGTATTTATTTAAAATGTAAACACATGTTTAGATCCTCTGGAAAAAGCGTGTATGCACATTCACAGGTAAATTATAAACTTATTATCAATGTTGACGTGTTTAATTAGTTCTAGGACAAATAATATTCAAAACAAGTTACATAAAATATGTACCATTTGAAGGAAAGAGAACTATCTCAAATTCTTAATTATGTAGATCTATTTTCAGCCCTGCTGGGAATCGCATTCAGCTCTTACAACAAAAGTTGGAGCCTCTTACATACCAAATTTAAGTATCAAGACTTGCATTAGTGATTTTCAAACCTCTCTCATAGCAAGTAATTGTTCATTGTTTTATAATAATTAACCCGGTAGGAGTTACAAGCAAAACGGACATTAGGATATGATAAAAATAAATTTTATAGCTAAACTTCAACTATTAACCCACACACAATCCTTCAAGAAGTCAAATTGGCAGAAGTTTGAGTTTTAAAATATACATGTCAAATCATTTTGCCACCTTTCGAACAATTTATGCTATGCTTAGAGATGACCATTTTCAGAGAAATTTTGAATCGGAAAAATTTCCGCATTGGCAGCTTGCGGCGGAGGGGTTAAATCGTAGAGGTGGCACATAGAGCTTATTATACTTCAAAATATAATGTGTTAAGAGACGAGTGGAATATAAGAAGGGGGAGGGGCAGATAGGAAGCATTTTAGATAGGGGGGGGGTTGCAGACAATAGCCGGGCTAACCTTATCATTATTTTAGTTAATTATTGATGATAAAAAAAAATTGAAGTTTGATTTATGAACATAACGGGTCTAAAAAGGCTCACTTTCATTTGTTTCTTTACTACCTTTTTTTTTAGCCCCGTATGTTACTACCCGTTCGGTTTTTACGCCTATGTGCTAATTACGCTAATGTGTTAGGGATAAAGAAGGTTGAATTTAGAGGAATTGCACCCGTTAAAGTGGAAAACTATTAGGAAAAACCGCCTTCAGTGCAACCGACTGGTATCGAACACCGATCATCCTGTCATCGGCAGTCTAGTCTTTTGCGAGAGTTGATCGTAAGACCATGTGGCCACTGAAGATCGTTTGATGGTGTTTCCGGTGTTAACGCCCTCAGAAGAAACTAATCTTAAGTATAAATGAATTGACATTTAGGATATTGGGATATAGGGCCATTTAATCAGTTGGAATTATTTTACAGAAATAATAATTGAAAATGTTCTGTCTCACATCTCTAGCTATGCTCTGAGCCATACTAAATGTACATTTAAGATGGTATTCAACTTTACTTATTTGAATGACACTTCCACTCGTTAAACATAATGATATACATATAATGGAAGTAATTAATTGAAATTCACTAACCTTAGGTACCTTTACCAAACCAACTTCGCGTTTTTCTATATGCATTATTTATATCAAGATTAAAATTTTAAAAAATGCTAAATTTACTGTAATGTGCTTTGTGTATGAAATTCAGCTTAACGTTTATGATTG
Organism: Timema cristinae; assembly: GCA_039000515.1. Taxonomy (NCBI): domain Eukaryota; kingdom Metazoa; phylum Arthropoda; class Insecta; order Phasmatodea; family Timematidae; genus Timema; species Timema cristinae. Next base: position 108,511,115 of record JBCFYV010009882.1, read on the forward strand.
ATTATTAAGAGTATATAAGACACGTATACCCCTCAAAAAGATTACAAAATAAGTATACAGTCTTTAAGGGCCCGGTCAATGGTCGTTGGACGTGAAGAGTCGCGTCAGCGCCAGCCCCCAATTAACGGTAGAAGAAGAAAGCAATTGAGTTTTACTTTGTCTCGGTGGCTCAGTCAAATCTACAGTGTTGCCAGAGCTATCGGCACTTTATAGCCCACCTCTACCCCTCACCATTCCAAAGAGTGGGCAGAGCTGGCAAACAAAGCTCTAATCCTCTGCAACCTTTATCCCAGGTAGCAATCACCTTCGTATTGAAAGGAGTCCTCCATTGCTTTCCAAGCTGTGTCATTGTAAATCTCAGCTATTTTGGTATGAGCTTTTAGAAAAGTAGGCTTGGAAATCGTCGGAGTGTTTAGAACTGATGTCAACTCTTCCAACTGTGAAAATACCCCTCCAATTGACACTATACCGGACACCGCCTCCACATTTGGGCTTAAATTTTCTGGACTATTTGTTGATATTTTGACTATTTTGAAACTCATTTCACACTTGAATGTAAAAGTTGAAAAAAAAACCATTCTTATCCTCTTTAATCGGCACCATGTCAATAAAGGTACAGCCGAATGGGTGGTGTACACCGGTATCTTTAATACATTTGAACATGTAGCCTATGTCGACAATTCTTCTACCTTCTAATGTAATACATTTAATTTCTTTTTGATTAGGTTCTGAAATTTCAAAAGGAAGCAAATAATAATTTATCAGTAACTTTCTCTAGTTGAGTTTTATGTCTACTTGTGTTTGGATTTACTGAATTAAAATTGGTTTCTTCTTTGTCCAAATTATTTTTCATTTTCCTGCAACATAAACATCGCCTCACATACTATTGCTATAAAATAATTAGCCTATGGATAGTAACAACTTGTGAGAATCACGAACATAAGCTATTAATTAATTTTTCCTTAAGCAACCAAGAACCAAAAATATGTGATCTTTAGGATTATTTGTTTTGTCATTAGTTAAAAATGCATTCATCTGTGTATGATATTTGATGATACAATTATAACCCCCAACAAAGGTTTTGATAGCTGTTAAAATAGCTTACCGTTTTGCATTCCAATTGTTTAGATTCTGGCATTTTGGGTAAGATTTGACATTAATTTCAACCTTTCTGTTAAAATTTAATGTATTTGTTTCTTCCTCTTGATCATATTTAGAAACAACACTAAACATTCCCACAATATTAACAAAACAGCCAGATATGTATCACTAATTATGTTTAACTCATCGAATCTTTGTCTATACAAAGTTAAATAAAAACAGTAAAGTCTTAATCAAGTGCTAAACTTTTATCAAATAAACAACAGTAGCCTATATGTGTTCACACTTGAATGTTAGGAAATAAGTAGAGAACAAATTTAACGAGATAAAAATGTGTTTCTAAAATTTTGTAATAGGCACAATGCAAAAACGAATACTAGTGAATAATTCTGACACTAATAATAGCTGGTATACATATTATTGTAGTTGGTGGAATCGGGACATTGTATCCCACATTCCGTGTAGGGGGAAGGGGGGACACGTGTGCTAAAGCGTCAACCTCGTATGAACTGATTTGTCAATAAATTTATGTTTCAAATACCAGATGGTTATATTGACAGTAAATTTTCTAAATAGTTTTACATGTTTGCTATACACAAATGCGGGTACACTTCTTATGAAATAATAAATGTATTGTCTCTACGCCATTAGTTTATCTAGACGGATAGCATGAACGAACACACATTTAATAATTTAATTGAAAGATTTTAAGTAACCCATTTATATTTCACGTACGTCAAAAGGTAAGTACAACACTGGTTCTCAAACATTATATTCTTGAAAATAAACCAAATAACTATTATTTTGGTTGTAGAAATAATATACATTCTAAAAAGTATACTTTCGTATATTTTTTTTTTTAGTTCTAATAAGTCATGAAAGCTAAATGCACATTTTGACTGAACAGATCAGACTAAATTTAGAGAGAAAACCATTGCGACTATGAAAAATAGGAATTACACTAAAGTTGATTTTTCACAAGCAAATTAATGTATACAGGTTTAATCAACATTTATACAAAACCAAGTGAGAAGAAAATGAACAATCCCGAACAAACAAATGCAAAAATGTTTAATTTTTTAAATTTATGACCTACTCACAGCTGGCCCTTAGTTTGCAAACAAAATGACGTAAGTTAAGCCCAGTACACACGACATAATGGCTTATTGCCCGTTTTTTATGTTCACATATTTATAGAATAATTTTGTTTTAATTGAATTTACTAAAAATATTTACCTGATCATTCCTAAGAAATAAAGGATTATCTTCATTTTTGATTTTGATTTCTAAACAGTTACAAATCTTTATGTTTGAGGTTCAATCTCTCATTATTTTAACTTTTTCAGTTATACAGTTTTTGTTTTGATCAAGTATTTGGCTGTTAATAAATATATACTCAATCACTAACACATGTAGCATAAATCGTCTAGGATAGTCTTTGAGGACCTAAGTGGTTTTTTAAAACAGGTTTGTATATTTAAATATATTTTTAATCACGTCTTACTACCGGTTCAGGTAATATTCACATATGATAACTACTCTAATGGGGCCAGGAAGAAAGACCACGTGACCAAAGAGGTGGCCAACAGCTGTTTATAAACCCCGGGTAGGAACACAGTGCCAGACACATACAAATGATTATATTATATTTTCAAATGATGATGATGATGATGATGATAACAAATATGTAACATGAACTTACCTGTTACATGACTCCTTTTTATTTTTGACAGTGTTTCCATATGTTACACCACCATCATCGTTATTTAGTGGAAAAACAGGTTCTGAGTTATCATTTTTGTTTTCGTTTAGTTTTCTGAAAGTAACAATTTGAAAAAACTAGGAGGAAAGCTTTAAATTTTCCACCTTATTTTAGCAATATTATTACAGAACCTACAGCCATGACTATATCACTATACTAATTGCTTGGAATGAAACTAGTTATCATCCACAATTGTCAAATTCATATATATTCTGGTTGGTTTGTCGGTGACAGGGAGGTCATGGTTTTAAATTCGGATTAAAGTGGATTTTCTTTTATAGTTCCTTTACCAATCTCTCTCCACTCAAATCAGAGTATCTTTCCTATAAAGTCTACATTCTCCAATCGTATCTTGTTAATGTAATTGAAAACATATAACCCGGAAGGATAGAAAGATGCAGAACAAAATAAAACTAGCTACCCAGATTCGGTTACTGTGACCGCCAAATAAAGTCAAGTTAATCGCTCCACAATTATCACAACAAAACTGTAAAGTGCAAACCAGATAATATTAAAGTTTGAGGTGAACTGTGTAACATACATAACACATGACAGTAAGCAATGCTCATTATCAGGGCCCAGAGCTTGAGTTTTTTTTTTACATCACAGACAATACTCATTTGAACGATGAGTTTGCTGATGACAGGGAGATTGTGGTTTAGTCCCGGTCGGATGTACTGAGAATGTTTTTTCCTAAATAGTTTTCCACTCTCCACTAACAATTCCCTTAGATTCAACCTTCCTCATCCTTAACCCATTAGCATAATTAGTACCTAAGCGTATAACTCGGATGAGTAGTAAGACGCGGTGCTAAAAAAAACTATTATCATCATTCCCTGATTGTAGAGATGTATAATTTATAGGTCATTTTTACATGCTTTAATTAATCTTTTGGTAATTTTTACACGGTTATGTTGAATATTAATAAGTTTTGTAAACGGACTAATCAAACATTTTATTATTCCTCTTACAACTGTTGGAATGAGAAGTTAATAAATATAAATTTCAAATGAATCTATACTTTCTCTACTCACATGGTTGGAAACGCCATCTTCCTAGTGAGCCGCTACTACTAAACTGAAATGGTGACATCAGTGAAAGCGGTAGATAGAGTTTGTAAATCAAGGTTAATTGTTTAGCAAAATGCAAGTGTAATTATTGTGGTTTTGCGTTGCAAACATTTTAATTTCCGCTTGTTAAGTTGGTGTTTGATTTGGTCTTGTGCTAATTAATTTTTCATTGGCTTTTTGGTCTTTTTTGTAAATTTAAATTAATTTTTGGCATTTTTAAGGTGATTCTATAGATTATTTTTTAGACTTTTTGGGTCATCAAAATCCGGGCCGTGCTAATTATTAAAACTTTTTCAAAGAAGTTCCTTGAATACAGCGGTTTTTAAATTTTTATCAGTAAGATGTATCCCATTCACCCAGTTGGGATTAGAAGTTCAAGCTCAGTTAAGAACAGCCCAATGTGTTGCGAGTCAAACGCCTTAAACTACTCGACCATCCATGTAGACTACCCTTATAACTAAATACTTGTTTTAATAACACAATGGAGTGGAGGCAAAGTTCAAAAGTAAATGTACCAGCATCTGCTTGGAGAGAGGGTGATCAATATTTACAAATAAAACTATCCATAGTGCGCTGGGATTTGAACCTTGATCTCTTCGTAACCGAAAATATAGTCAAAGTAAGTCTAAGATTCTAGGCCACGTGACGTCTGGTGTGGGAATTCTACAATTAGGTCTTATAATTTTTATCAATTAGCTATAATAACCTCACTGCCAAAACAAAGTAATGACAATATATTATGTCCAAAAATAATATTTTAGCTTACCTTATTTTTTAAATATTCTAAAGTAGTATTTTAACTTCTCTTTAAATGTTCTAAAATAATTTTACGCTGCTTCTTTCGCGGTGAACTTAAACGAAGTTGGCTTTTGTTTCCCATTCTTTCAATATAAAGTAATTTAATTTCATGTTTGTGATGTTCTTGTGGATAGCCCGAACGTGTGCTAAGACATGGTGTATAGGAGAAAGTTAATAATTTAAATAAATACTCCGAAAAAACACTTTAGAGTAATGATATCCTTTTTAATTTAAAATGTACCGGTGGTTCAGATTGAAGCCAACCACACTCAGGCAGATACATTGATTCCTATGTTTGATTTAAAACATTTGAAACACAATTTTAAAGATGCAAAATGTTGAAAGAAATGATTTCTCTCTTCTTCTCTTTGAAAACAATCGTGGCAACGCTGCAGATGAAAGATCGTGGACAGGTAACAGCAGGTACACATAGCTCCTTGTTTGACAACAATCAGCGTTACACTATGGCTACCAAATTTTGTAAAATTTTAATTCTTAAAATAATGTTTTAAGGCTCAGTATGAAATTAATAAATTATATAAAAAAAATTAAAATCAGGAGAGAAATATTATCTAGCCTTGTGATTTCTTCTTTTTCCAACATTAATACTTACATCCATATTAATCTAGTTAAAGTAAGTATTCATTTTTAAAAAAAATATAAAAAACTAATAGAACAATAAATAAAAATTATAATATAAGAAAATTGAAGTAAAAATCGTTCTACTTTATATAGTTAAATTCCATTTTGAATATATCACTTAATGAAGTCATTATAAGCAAAATAGTGTGAGGCTGAAAATTTGATAGTTTTCATTGTATAATTTAATCAAAATGATTAGTAAATGTTTACAGAGTCTTCTTTCTAGATAATATAAATACCTTTTCATTGATTAAAACTGATTTCATATCCATAGAACGTTTTTATTTTGTATTACCATGTGTTGATGGGTAAACAAGTGTTGACCGGCCTCTTAAGACACTCCTACTGTTATTTCAGATGTTGGATTATTTTTTATTGTTAGTAGTATGAAAATATGCATTTAATTTATTTTGCAGGAATTTAGTGTGAGTTTGAAGCTACAGTAAGAACAAATTTAGACCAAATGGCTATTTGTTTTATTGCTACCTTCAGCATTTTAATGTGTTATCTGTTTTACATACTTATGAAATTGTTTTGAAACAATTTTGTTTTCTTTTCGTATGTCATTTAATCTCTAAGACTAGATAGAGATATATAAACATGTAGTCAAATAACATCATCTTTCAAGCGCTGCGCCTGTAGTTCGGCTGTTCCACCAATTTAACATCTGCTATAGATAGTCTAAGGTTGCCACTTTAAACTGAGAGTAACATGACCGTCATATAGATAAAGACTATCTTAATTATAGTCCGCGATAAATATGAGAAGTCGGAGAATTTTCCTTTGGCGCTGTAATGTTTGATAAATATAGTGAAGTTTTCAATTCAATCCATTGTCATAAATAGTTTTCTTTATTTAAAAATTACTTTTGACAATGTAATAATTTAGCACGAATTTAAATCCCCTCTAATAAAAAATGTCCTTCACAGAGCCTAAAAGCATGGTTTCTCGAAAGGAGAAGTTTATAGGATTGTTAAAATCTTCAAATGCCGATAAAAAATTCAAGGCAATGTCAGAGTTTGTGTTCGATGTTCCTGAAGAAGCTCCAATATTTTATCCTACTGAAGAAGAGTTCCAAAATCCCCTTGAATACATAAAAAAAATTAGATTTATATCAGAAAAGTTTGGAATATGCAAAATAATACCACCGCAGGTAAGTTGAGAGTTTATGTTTTTATATATTTAGTATTTGGACTTGTTTTTTTTTAAATTTCTTAAATTCAAAACTTATAAACAAAGCATAATGATTATTAAATATTGATCACTCAAAGCATAATGATTATTAAATATCGATCACTAGAATTTAACGAACGCGCATTTCTTTATGTGAGTGCGATTAACTTAAAAAAAAATGTACATACTTTATGAAGCTACCCGTGGGTTTATTTAGAAATTAAAATGTTTGGCCACTTAATTTGGCACCTCCTTAAGCATACGTGTATTCTTTCACATGGTTTAATTAATATGACTGCAGAAACATGAGTTTGAAAATGGCCTAAGATTGTTATCATAAATTATATGGCGTCCAGATTATAATTTTGTTTATATAAAATAAACTTTTATTCATAGACAGCACCAGTCGGTTATTCTTATTATTTTAAATATTATTAGCTTATCTCAAAGCATATTTAATATTATATTACACATGCAGCAAAAATAGTATTTTACTTTAAGTACTGTAAGTGAAACTAAAGTTAAGTTATTGTGAAGGTAGTACACAGGGAAGTCTACATTGTTGACCAATTTTCTTGTCATATTATAATAAATAAATAATTTTGTATAATATAAAAACCAGGGTGTCCAGTGACCTGGAAAACAGAGATAAGTCAGGAATTTTCCATGTATTCACTAAAAAAAATATTCAACTTATATTTACATTGGTCAAAAACACACTTTTTTTTCCCAGTTAATTCATATCACAATCTCTTTAACACAATTGAGCATGCAAATCTTAATTCTTGAAGTCAACCATGGGATTATAGTGTCATATTTTGATCCTCCTATCACACGTCTTTAGCTTTTAAACTGTATTTGTGCAAGGCAATATTTAAATGTCTCAATGTGATCTAACTGAAATCTAACTTAGATCGCTCTATCCAAAAGCCCATAACTAGGCTGAAACCTTCATGTATTGTCACAATTTCAGAATGTGTATGTGCCTAAAAATATTATTTCATCAAGTTGCGATCATAGTTAAATATTTGTTAAATGTTTGTTAAATATTAGACTTGAAAAGTTGGAAATTGGCTCTTAAAAATCTGGAGAAGTCTGGGAATTAAAGAAATATAGTTTGGCTGGACAGCCTGTCAAAACAAGAGTATGCAAATTTATTGAATTCCAAAATCATTATTGCAAGAAAATTCTATAGGCTATAGCTTGAAAATTAAAACAAATCTTGTCTAAAACTGTCAAAATCATATGATCATAGTTGGTGTACCTTAAATCACAACTGAAAACCAAACAATTGCATTGGAGATATTTAAACACACAGAATAGTTTGTAAAGAAATTTGTTTAACTAGTGGATATTAAAATATTTTTTGAACCATGTTGTATTTTTAAATATTTACATTCTGTGAATTAGGTGTTTTATTTCAATTTTAATTCAACATATATTAAATTTTTTAATAATTTTAATTTTGAAATTAAAAACTTGATATTCTTGTTGTCTGTAGGGGCCTATTGATGATAATAAATAATTTATTTACTAAAATATGACAAAGAAAAAGTGTCAACAATTCCGCCCTCTTTGTGTAGGCCTACAATCCCAGTTTATTATCTCAAAAACTTCTTTAAACAATATTTGGTTTGAGTTGTCTAATCTCTTGTACACAATTTTGCCTTCACTTGGTTTACCCTTAATGTTAGCAGTTAATTACCTTGGGGTCTTTCCATGGAACGTCAACAAGCCTTCCAACCTTGCATCTTTTAATTTTTTTAAATTTGCATCTTTATTGATCATTGAAGCAAGCTATAGTCATGGTATCTCAAGTTATTGATCATTGAAGCAAGCTATAGTCATGGGGTCTCAAGATATTGATCATTGAAGCAAGCTATAGTCATGGTATCTCAAGTTATTGATCATTTAAGCAAGCTATAGTCATGGTATCTCAAGTTATTGATCATTTAAGCAAGCTATAGTCATGGGATCTCAAGTTATTGATCATTGAAGCAAGCTATAGTCATGGGGTCTCAAGATATTGATCATTGAAGCAAGCTATAGTCATTGGGTCTCAAGATATTGATCATTGAAGGAAGCTATAGAGTAATGGGATCTCAAGTTATTGATCATTGAAGCAAGCTATAGTCATGGGATCTCAAGTTATTGATCATTGAAGCAAGCTATAGTCATGGGATCACAAGATATTGATCATTGAAGCAAGCTATAGTCATGGGGTCTCAAGATATTGATCATTGAAGCAAGCTATAGTCATGGGATCTCAAGATATTGATCATTGAAACAAGCTATAGTCATGGAATCTCAAGTTTTAATCATTGAAGGAAGACTTAATACAGAACTGCTCTATACATAGGCCTGCATGATAATAGGCCCTAATTATCTTAATGTTTTGATATTATAAAGTTTATTTTAAAATAAAATAAATTACATTAAAGGATAAAATGTCATAATTTTTTAAAATTTCTAAATTTAGATTTTTTGAAAATATTCAAAATAAAATTGTATTTTTATGAACCATGAATTTACAAAAGTGCATGGTTTAATATTTTCTTTTCTTTATAGCATGAATACAGTGCTTTAAAATGGTGAAGATTTTTTAGTTATCTCTTAATTAGGACTCAAAATACTAATATTTTTATACTTGCGATTGAATTTAGATTTAACATTTATCATACATTTTAAAGCTCTATGTAACTCTAGAATGTTTTGCCCTAGAAAAATACAATTTGTCAGATATTCATATGCTCTCATGATCATTATACATGTCAAGTTAAAAAATGTATAAATATAAGAGGTTGAAAAGTGTCACTTCGTTGGTTGATTTATCATGTAATAACCCATCGACTGATTACACTATGGCACCATCTTATATGCTACACCATAGTGGAACCAAGCAAGGTAGCAGTCTTACCTTGACTGATTACACTATGGCCCTATCTTATAAGCTACACCATAGTGGAACCAAGCAAGGTAGCAGTCTTACCTTGACTGATTACACTATGGCCCTATCTTATAAGCTACACCTTAGTGGAACCAAGCAAGGTAGCAGTCTTACCTTGACTGATTACACTATGGCCCTATCCTATAAGCTACACCTTAGTGGAACCAAGCAAGGTAGCAGTCTTACCTTGACTGATTACACTATGACCCTATCTTATAAGCTACACCTTAGTGGAACCAAGCAAGGTAACGTTCTTACCTTGACTGATTACACTATGGCCCTATCTTATAAGCTACACCTTAGTGGAACCAAGCAAGGTAGCAGTCTTACCTTGACTGATTACACTATGGCACCATCTTATATGCTACACCATAGTGGAACCAAGCAAGGTAGCAGTCTTACCTTGACTGATTACACTATGACACCATCTTATAAGCTACACCATATTGGAACCAAGCAAGGTAACGGTCTCACCTTGACTGATTACACTATGGCCCTATCTTATAAGCTACACCATAGTGGAACCAAGCAAGGTAGCAGTCTTACCTTGACTGATTACACTATGACACCATCTTATAAGCTACACCATAGTGGAACCAAGCAAGGTAACGGTCTCACCTTGACTGATTACACTATGGCCCTATCTTATAAGCTACACCATAGTGGAACCAAGCAAGGTAGCAGTCTTACCTTGACTGATTACACTATGGCCCTATCTTATAAGCTACACCATAGTGGAACCAAGCAAGGTAGCAGTCTTACCTTGACTGATTACACTATGGCCCCATCTTATAAGCTACACCATAGTGGAACCAAGCAAGGTAGCAGTCTTACCTTGACTGATTACACTATGGCCCTATCTTATAAGCTACACCTTAGTGGAACCAAGCAAGGTAGCAGTCTTACCTTGACTGATTACACTATGGCCCTATCCTATAAGCTACACCTTAGTGGAACCAAGCAAGGTAGCAGTCTTACCTTGACTGATTACACTATGACCCTATCTTATAAGCTACACCTTAGTGGAACCAAGCAAGGTAACGTTCTTACCTTGACTGATTACACTATGGCCCTATCTTATAAGCTACACCTTAGTGGAACCAAGCAAGGTAGCAGTCTTACCTTGACTGATTACACTATGGCACCATCTTATATGCTACACCATAGTGGAACCAAGCAAGGTAGCAGTCTTACCTTGACTGATTACACTATGCCTATCTTATAAGCTACACCTTAGTGGAACCAAGCAAGGTAGCAGTCTTACCTTGACTGATTACACTATGGCCTATCTTATAAGCTACACCATAGTGGAACCAAGCAAGGTAACGTCTTACCTTGACTGATTACACTATGCACCATCTTATAAGCTACACCATTAGTGGAACCAAGCAAGGTAACGTCTTACCTTGACTGATTACACTATGGCACCATCTTATAAGCTACACCATAGTGGAACCAAGCAAGGTAGCAGTCTTACCTTGACTGATTACACTATGGCACCATCTTATATGCTACACCATAGTGGAACCAAGCAAGGTAACGGTCTTACCTTGACTGATTACACTATGACACCATCTTATAAGCTACACCATAGTGGAACCAAGCAAGGTAGACAGGTCTCTACCTTGACTGATTACACTATGGCCCTATCTTATAAGCTACACCATAGTGGAACCAAGCAAGGTAGCAGTCTTACCTTGACTGATTACACTATGGCACCATCTTATAAGCTACACCATAGTGGAACCAAGCAAGGTAACGTCTCTACCTTGACTGATTACACTATGGCACCTATCTTATAAGCTACACCATAGTGGAACCAAGCAAGGTAACGGTCTTACCTTGACTGATTACACTATGGCACCATCTTATAAGCTACACCATAGTGGAACAAGCAAGGTAGCAGTCTTACCTTGACTGATTACACTATGGCACCATCTTATAAGCTACACCATAGTGGAACCAAGCAAGGTAGTCTCTACCTTGACTGATTACACTATGCCATCTTATATGCTACACCATAGTGGAACCAAGCAAGGTAACGGTCTTACCTTGACTGATTACACTATGACACCTATCTTATAAGCTACACCATAGTGGAACCAAGCAAGGTAACGGTCTTACCTTGACTGATTACACTATGGCACCATCTTATAAGCTACACCATATTGGAACCAAGCAAGGTAGCAGTCTTACCTTGACTGATTACACTATGACACCATCTTATAAGCTACACCATAGTGGAACTAAGCAAGGTAGCAGTCTTACCTTGACTGATTACACTATGACCTATCTTATAAGCTACACCATAGTGGAACCAAGCAAGGTAACGGTCTTACCTTGACTGATTACACTATGACACCATCTTATAAGCTACACCATAGTGGAACCAAGCAAGGTAACGGTCTTACCTTGACTGATTACACTATGGCACTATCTATAAGCTACACCATAGTGGAACCAAGCAAGGTAACGTTCTTACCTTGACTGATTACACTATGGCCCATCTTATAAGCTACACCATAGTGGAACCAAGCAAGGTAGCAGTCTTACCTTGACTGATTACACTATGGCACCATCTTATAAGCTACACCATAGTGGAACCAAGCAAGGTAGCAGTCTTACCTTGACTGATTACACTATGACACTATCTTATAAGCTACACCATAGTGGAACCAAGCAAGGTAACGGTCTTACCTTGACTGATTACACTATGGCACCATCTTATAAGCTACACCATATGTGAACCAAGCAAGGTAGCAGTCTTACCTTGACTGATTACACTATGCCATCTTATAAGCTACACCATAGTGGAACCAAGCAAGGTAACGTCTTACCTTGACTGATTACACTATGACACCATCTTATAGCTACACCATAGTGGAACCAAGCAAGGTAACGGTCTTACCTTGACTGATTACACTATGGCACCATCTTATAAGCTACACCATAGTGGAACCAAGCAAGGTAACGTCTTACCTTGACTGATTACACTATGCACCATCTTATAAGCTACACCATAGTGGAACCAAGCAAGGTAGCAGTCTTACCTTGACTGATTAGACTATGGCACCATCTTATAAGCTACACCATAGTGGAACCAAGCAAGGTAACGGTCTTACCTTGACTGATTACACTATGACACCATCTTATAAGCTACACCATAGTGGAACCAGGCAAGGTAGCAGTCTTACCTTGACTGATTACACTATGGTCCTATCCTATAAGCTACACCATAGTGGAACCAAGCAAGGTAACGTTCTTACCTTGACTGATTACACTATGGCACCATCTTATAAGCTACACCATAGTGGAACCAAGCAAGGTAACGTTCTTACCTTGACTGATTACACTATGGCACCATCTTATAAGCTACACCATAGTGGAACCACGCAAGGTAACGTTCTTACCTTGACTGATTACACTATGGCACCATCTTATAAGCTACACCATAGTGGAACCAAGCAAGGTAACGGTCTTACCTTGACTGATTAGACTATGGCACCATCTTATAAGCTACACCATAGTGGAACCAAGCAAGGTAACGGTCTTACCTTGACTGATTGCACCATGGCACCATCTTATATGCTACACCATAGTGGAACCAAACAAGGTAGCAGTCTTACCTTGACTGATTAGACTATGGCACCATCTTATAAGCTACACCATAGTGGAACCAAGCAAGTTAACGGTCTTACCTTGACTGATTACACTATGACACCATCTTATAAGCTACACCATAGTGGAACCAAGCAAGGTAACGGTCTTACCTTGACTGATTGCACCATGGCACCATCTTATATGCTACACCATAGTGGAACCAGGCAAGGTAGCAGTCTTACCTTGACTGATTACACTATGGTCCTATCCTATAAGCTACACCATAGTGGAACTAAGCAAGGTAACGTTCTTACCTTGACTGATTACACTATGGCACCATCTTATAAGCTACACCATAGTGGAACCAAGCAAACAACGCTCTTACCTTGACTGATTACACTATGACACCATCGTATAAGCTACACCATAGTGGAACCAAGCAAGGTAGCATTCTTACATTGACTGATTACACTATGGTACCATCTTATATGCTACACAATAGTGGAACCAAGCAAGGTAGCGGTCCTACCTTGACGGATTACACTATGGCCCTATCTTATAAGCTACACCATAGTGGAACCAAGCAAGGTAGCAGTCTTACCTTGACTGATTACACTATGGCCCTATTTTATAAGCTACACCATAGTGGAACCAAGCAAGGTAGCAGTCTTACCTTGACTGATTACACTATGGTACCATCTTATATGCTACACAATAGTGGAACCAAGCAAGGTAACGGTCTTACCTTGACTGATTACACTATGGTCTTATCCTATAAGCTACACCATAGTGGAACCATGCAAGGTAGCAGTCTTACCTTGACTGATTACACTATGGCACCATCTTATACACCTTAGTGGAACCAAGCAAGGTAGCAGTCTTACCTTGACTGATTACACCATGTCTATCTTATAATCTACACCATAGTGGAACTAAGCAGGTTAGCGGTCTTACCTTGACTGATTACACTATGGTACCATCTTATAAGCTACACCATAGTGGAACCAAGCAAGGTAACGCTCTTACCTTGACAGATTACACTATGGCACCATCTTATAAGCTACACCATAGTGGAACTAAGCAAGGTAGCAGTCTTACCTTGACTGATTACACTATGACACCATCTTATAAGCTACACCATAGTGGAACCAAGCAAGGTAACGGTCTTACCTTGACTGATTACACTATGACACCATCTTATAAGCTACACCATAGTGAAACCAAGCAAGGTAACGGTCTTACCTTGACTGATTGCACTATGGCTCTATTCTATAAGCTACACCATAGTGTAACCAAGCAAGGTAGCGGTCCTACCTTGACGGATTACACTATGGCCCTATCTTATATGCTACACCATAGTGGAACCAGGCAAGGTAACGGTCTTACCTTGACTGATTGCACCATGTCTATCTTATAATCTACACCATAGTGGAACTAAGCAGGGTAGCGGTCTTACCTTGACTGATTACACTATGGTCCTATCTTATAAGCTACACTATAGTGTAACCAAGCAATGTAACGTTCTTACCTTGACTGATTACACTATGGTACCCTCGTAAGCTACACCATAGTGGAACCAATCAAGGTAACACTCCCACCTTGACTGATTACACTATGGCACCATCTTATATGCTACACCATAGTGGAACCAGGCAAGGTAACGGTCTTACTTTTACTGATTACACTATGGTATTATCCTATAAGCTACACCATATTGGAACTAAGCAAGGTAGCAGTCTTACCTTGACTGATTACACTATGGCACCATCTTATAAGCTACACCATAGTGGAACCAAGCAAGGTAGCAATCTTACCTTGACTGATTACACTATGGCCCTATCCTCTAATCTACACCATAGTGGAACCAGGCAAGGTAACAGACTTACCTTGACCTATTACACTATGCCTATCTTATAAGCTACACCATATTGGAACTAACCAATGTAGCAGTCTCACCTTGACTGATTAAACTATGACCCTATCTTATATGCTATACCATAGTGTAACCATTAAATTAACAGTCATACCTAGACTGATTACACTATGGCACCATCTTAAAAGCTACATCATAGTGTAACCAAGAGTAGCCCGATTGAGTCCTCAGTACACTGTTACACCGCGAGATAGTATTGTGATTTCAATTAACCTCCTTTCCTCTGATTGGCTGCTATAAATAGCCTCCTTCCCCCCCCTCCTGCCTCCTCTTCCCCCTCCCCACAGCCCCCTCTCCTACCAACCTCGGAAATGTTAGTTCTTGATGATTAATGATTGTTAATTATTTATTGCTAGTTAATTATTGTTAATTAATTAATTTGTAGGATTGAGGGGTTAGAGTTTTTTTATTCATTGGTTAGGGCGTTGTAGTTTATTTGGTGGAGCATGAAGGGGGGGGGATCCGTGGCTCCCGCTCTACTATTTGCGAACCTTTCCCTCCGGCTGCTTCCTACTGACTGACAACGCGTATTCGTACAAGCCCTCCCCCACCCCTCCCTCACTTCCCTTCTCTGCCAGCTGGTCAGTCCCTTTGGAATGTGTTGTTCATCCCCCACAGTCTGGGGGTAATGAACCAGTCATTGACCTCTACACATCGTGGAGTCGCTGCCTCGGCAGGAATAGATGTTGACGAACTTACGGTAGCATTAAGCCAGCTTGTTAAAGTACCGTTACCAGTCAGTCAATTTCGTACACAGCATGAAAGCGGACATGCTCAGGACGCAGCACCATCGGCCCTGTTTAAATCAGATATCTATTACCGCGTCTTACTACCCTCTCTGATTATGTCCTTATATACTAATTACGCTGTTGGGAAGTTAGAACCCGCACAGCTTTTGACCATACTTTCGAAGAAAAAATAAAACTGTATACATTGTATAGTTCAATTTTAAGAGTATATGCCGTAATAATCAAGTAGGTTCGGGCGCCGCCTGTTTGCACCACCGTTTGCTAGACCAAGCACTGTTTGAACCGGCATATGCCTAGATGGAGAGTGAAAAAACTACTTTCAGGTCTATGACAGCGCGCTCTCTCTCCTTCTCTCTCTCTCTCTCACACACACATCCACTTAAATTAATTTATTTTAGATAAATAAATAAACTGTATTATTGATAATATAAAAGAATCTCACAACTCAGTTGTATGTTGACGAAAAGGATTTCCAAATATTAAAGGCCTCAGTTCACCTCTGTTCTAGTTTTGGATAAGAACTGAAAAAAGTTTAATTGTGAGGCCGACACCTTAGCTCTGGAAATCCTAGGAGAATCAAAGACAGGAAGGAGATGGCAACATTGACATATTCATTTATAAATTGTAATTGTTGTGACTTTAGATTGCTACCCTGAGAGGGTGAAATCATAAACAAAACCTTTCAAGTGCAGGTATGGGCTTAAACTACCTCCCTCAGTACACACAGCCGAGAATCGAACCGCGATCTCCACCGTCCTCCGTAGTCTAACTCAACATGGATCGTTTGTGTCTGTATGTGATTTAACAAACTTAGTAGGTCGTAAAGAGTATCGAATTTCAGTAGGGGGGCGATGGAAGTGTACCCCACAGATGCCTGAACAGAGCATCGAGCAAACGCGTCTATCCACCTCGTTAGCTAGAAGGTGTCTGATAGATAACGGTATTTACAAAGACCTGATACGGTTTGCGCAATCACAGATGCGTATTGCATAACCTATGCCATTGGCATAAAACTTGAACTACAATCGGCAGCTTACCACTGAGATCCTGACGAGTAGGAAGATGTTTCTATTCAGAGTTCCTCACTTATTTACACTAATAGTATAGGACCAAAGAAGGTTGAATGTATAGGAAATGTACCTTCATCTGCGTGGAGGGACGAGAAACCCTGTAAATATGTGGATATCGCTGATAATAAGACGCGGAAAATAGACAACAACGTTAATCTCGCATGATTTGAAAAAAACTAGAGTGATTTGACTTAGATTTTAAAATAAATGATAAAATACGCTGCTGGTACAACAAGGCGGTCTTCATTGTCGTCCCACATTTTGACTGAATGAAAAGACTCAGTGGACAGTTTGTGACCACAAGTTGACCTGTTGGTCTAGGGGGTAGGGTGTCAGACTTCTGTGCTAGGGGTCAGGGGTTCAATCCTCGGCCCTGACCCCCTTTTCAATGAATAAATTCATTTAAATGTCAGCAGCTCCAACTCAACCTTGGTCATCTTTAAATAATGCCGCCCATGCTGGTCCAGGGCTTGTGCAAAAATCTATAAAGTCTAATTTATAATACTCAAAACACAAAGAGCAAAAGTATTGGATTTTTTAGCAACACGTCTTGCTACCCATAAGGTTTGTATGCCTATGTACTAAATCCATTGTGTTAGGTATGAAGAAGGCTTAACGCATTAGCGTGGAGAGATAGTGGAAAACCAATTTGGAAAACCTTCAACACACCCTATCGGGATCAAACCTCAACTCCCTGTCTTAGACAGTCTAGTCTTATGCGCCTTAGACCATGTGTTCTGTGAAATGTGATTTAAACATAATTAACCAGAACCTGGGTGACCGTTCACCTTTTGGGAGAAATACCCATGACCCCAACTGGGAATCGAGTCAAGGACCCCCTAAGTTGGTAGTCAACAGCGCTGACCACTATACCACAGGGCAAGTTTGTGTCTGAAATTCGATTATAAGACTTGGACTATAGCCTGACATGTTTTACAGTTAGTGGTCCTGACTATAAGATTGGAACTTTACCCTAACAAGCTTTACGGATAGTGTACCTGACTCTAAGATGGGGGACTATGGGCCTAACTATTTGATACCAAATGAATTTCTTGGTATCGCTGGAACTCTTTTACATTACCAATAATACAGTTTATTTATTTATCTAAAATAAAATAATTTAAGCGTAGTTTACTTGCAACAATGTATAGAAAGTTTGATATTTAAAATTAACAGGAAAAATCTAGGGGGGAAGGTTTTTTTTCATGACAAATAAGTATAACCTTTTTTTACAAATTCATAAATAATTTATTTTTTGAAAATTTAAATTTTGTTAAATATATATTAGAAAAATTTTGGTTCAAAGTTTATATTTACAGTTTGGTTATTGTGATCAACAAAATGTTGTGTTTGTTTTTATGAATAAAACATAGTAATTAATAATTAGTCCTATTTCAATCAGAAATATTATTATAGAATAATTGTTTTTTTTCACATTTGGGTATATTTTATTTAAATTAAATAACAAATAATTTGTTTGTTTCATTAAAAAACGCCACAATTAGACTTATAAATTACGTTATTATTGTTACTCGAACAGAGTTCCTCAAACAGGTACATTAAAAAAAACTGTAATATATTAGAAATAATTACATGAATAATATTTAAAACAATGTTTATATATCATTTTCATGGTTTGAGCTATATTTGTGAAAACTTTTATTTGTGTAAATAAATATAAAAACTGCTATGTTTGTGTTTTAATTGCAAGAGTGAGGAAAAAAGTCCATGTGGTACCTGCGTTTGCTATTCATTCGTATTTAGCTTAGAATTGCTCGTAGCTGAAAGTTCTTAAAATAAAGAATGACCACACGGTTTAAGGCGCTACTCTCGCAATAGACTAGACCGCTAAAGATGGGAGGAAATCGGGTTTTGATCCTTGTCAGATGTATTGAGGCTGGGCTTTTTTTCGGATACGTTTCATCTAAACTCAATCTTCCTCCTACCAAACAATTTAGCGTAATAAATATATACGTATGAATAGGAATTAAAAAATAAAACTGGATACATTGTATAGTTCATGTTTAAGAGTATATGCCATAATAATCAAGTAGGTTTGGGAACCGCCAGATTGCACCACCGTTTTATAAACCAAGCTTATTCATTCTGTGCTAATGGGGTATACGCGTCCACTTGTGCACGTGCATGTTCCCACAATTGCGTAGAGGGAGAGTGGAATACACGCATAGTTTGTGCATGCTCAAACTATCTGGCACACACAAACTCTACGCATTTTAGCAACACGTACACGCTTAAGTACTAATTACGCTAATAGATCAGGAATCGGGAAGTGAGCATGCATTTGCGTAAAGGGAGAGTGGAAAACACCACTAGATTACATAGCTGAGAGTCCTAAAAAGTCTGTACGAGCACCGCTAATGTCGCGATGGTATATACTAAACAAATTGTACCCGCAGTTGCACGTAGCTCTACGTTGAGCCAGCACGTCTGTTCACGTCGGTAGGTAGGCGCGGTCTAACGAATAACGGGATCTGCAAAGGGTCTTATGGACAGATGTGTGTTGTGCAACCGCAGCCGATACAGGTGGCATGCTCCTTGAAGAGGGTATAAATAGCGCAGAATTCTTTACAATCGCTCATTTCAATTTGCATCAACCACCGATAAGCCGCGATCAAGATGAGTTTACACACGTTGGAAAATTGGTTAAATTCAGGTAAATTTTTAAAAATTCTTGTATGTTTTAATGGCTGACTATTTTATTTATTATTCTTTGGGGTACCGTGGGATTTTCTTGTTTTATAGACTTTGGTGTAGAGATGGATTTTCTGGTGTTTTATAGACTGGAAAACCAGCTAAATTCAGATATGTTTTAATTCGTTTTGTATATTTTAATGGTTTCTAATTTGATTATCATGTCAAGGTGTACAGCGGAATTCTCTTCTTCTTTGTTAGATGATGATGATGATGATGATGATGATGATGAGCCCATAACGATTGGTGAGCCAGCGCAACCTGTGGATCCCAATAACCTGGACCAGTTGCGGCACTTTACAGAAGACTGGATTTGCAGAGCGGATGGCGACTGGTCCATGGGTAATTAACGTTCTACGATAGACTTGCCAGTGTTTTTTATTTTCTGTAAATGGTAATTAATATGTATTTATTTAATTTCAGACTACTGGGATCCATATGGACTGGATGAGGGCCTTCTGGGCAGCGTAGCGACGGGCGTGCCGACATCTACCCAGCCGGAGGCGCCCCCTCTGGACTGTGCCAGGCACGACGTCGCTGGCGTCCTCAGTCCTGACCCCGCCGACCTCGCAACACCCCTAGGCAGCCTCTCGACGTCACCCCTATCGCCTGCGACCCTCTACAGCGACAGAAATGCGTCCCCGTCTGTTTGGACGGATTGGACACCCTCGACCGGTTGATATGTAAGTACAGACTACAAGTAGCCACTAGCCTGAAAATATACTATATGTGTAGCTCGTTCTCTCTCTCTTGCTCACGCAAACACCGTTATATCGGCACTAGATCGAAACCTTTTGTCAGCTGCTCATTTCAACGAGATTGTCTAGTTCGTTTAGTGCACAAGAGAACGCACTTGTTTACAGTTTAAAGAAGGGAAAACTATATTGCGGCTTTAAACGGTTTTTAAAAAATTCGAAATAATTTAACCCCCACACGTCTTAGTACCTGTACGATTTATACGCTAAAAAAATACTGAGCCAGTGGGGGGAGTCCCTGGTTCAATTCCCATGCGTAAGCGAAAATACAGGTTTAACCTTTAATATAATTGCCCTGACCGGTATTTTGTACATGTTCATTTCCTATTCAAAGCCAGACAATTATAATTGCCACTTTAGACATTTATTAAATTCACCAAGAGTAAACATAAGTCTGTACACTTTCATTTATGACGTGTGTGTATTGTAAACAAATCCATTGGAATAGTACTCGGTTTAAAAAATAAATATTATAGATTCCTTCATCAGCGTCGTGTGTATTTAGGGAGGTTTTACATTCTCACTACTTGCAAAATGCGGGTGCACTTCCTGTAATTTTGGGTTACAGTATTTATTATATCAACAAAATATAGTCTCTAACATTAAACGTTATTTAAAGTTGTATTTAATATTACTTAGGAATTTATGTGGGAAGTTTTTCTAATAGATTTTCCATTCTCCCTCCTTGCAAAATGTGGGTGCACTTCCTCTAAATTTTGTGTTACAGTATTTATTATGTCAAAAAATATAGTCTCTAACATTAAACGATATTTAAAGTTGTATTTAATATTACTTAGGAATTTATGTGAAAAGTTTTTTCTAATAGATTTTCCATTCTTCCTCCTTTCTAAATGCTGGTGCACTTCCTCTAATTTTGGCTTTCAGTTTAAGTGACTAATTTGCTTTGTGTAAATGTTATTTATTATGTCAACAAAATATAGTTTCGCGCCCTAAAATTTTATTTAATAAAACAGTTTTTTCTAAATAATTTACCCCGGTGGTGTGTTGGCTACAGCGTTTGTTTCGTGTAGAGCCAGACGGTCGTGGCCGGAAGAGTTCGAGGTTCGAATCTTGCCACAGTAAACTATGGGCTTTTTTTCACTCTCCCTCCACGCAAATACTGACTCACTTCGGTGAATGTTGATTTTAATCTAAAGTAATTATGTAACACCTTATATTAATACCGAAAGTATTATACATTTTAAAGAAAAAAAATACGCGCATGTTTGTAATAGTGCTTACTTTGACATGTGTTATAGTTGAATTCGAGACAGGAAATGGAGGGACGGTCCTCCCACCGCCGCTGGCTTCTAGTCCCCCTCACAACACTGCAGGAGCACCGCCGGCGTGCCTGGGAGACGGTGCTTGACCCCCAAGTTGCGGTGTGGGAGACGGGGATCGTGGAGCCGGCTACAGTGGGACCGTCTTCGGCCCCTCAACCAGGATTTAGTGGCCCGGTAAATCAGGTAGGTGGGGCATTGTCAAATGGCGTCCCTCTTCGTATCGTGGAAAAGAGGATTAAACAATTGAGGCGTTTCTTTTATACCGGTAGAGAAATTACCGTACGTCTTGGTGCTCCAGCAAGCGATCGTGACGCATTAAGCTGGCTTGAAGAACAAATTACTAATTTTCTCCATCGTCTGCAGGACCATGGTGTTAGCGCCGATGATCATGTCGGCTTACTTTTGAATAGCATTGACTCTACGCTGAACCCTGTGTATGTCTCATTTAGGCGAGCAGATCAGTTAGACGCTCGAGCAGTGCTTGATAACGTAAGTCGAGTGTTGCAAAGTAATAGTTTGTTTTTGAGTACAGCACCACTGTACGTTAAACTCAGCCATTTTAAGGAGCCTCGCGGGAGGGGACGTTATTGTGATAAACTCGCTCCCGCTAGCACACATAGCCGTAATAACAAAGAGATCATTACGATTCAAAATGGCGACACACTTTGCCTTGCCTGTGCCTTGGTTGTCGCCAAAGATATATGTGATAATAAAAGTGAACCAGGATGCATGGATGTGAACACCTTTAAACAAATCAAAATTGGCCGTCCTATTCAAAAACTCAAAGCAGAGGAACTATGCCGTGATGCCCGTGTGAATCTTTTTAAAGGTGGTGGAATAACCGAGCTGAAACATTTTCAAACATACCTCTACGAATACAAAATAACAGTGTTTAGGGAACGTCGGGGGAGACAGGTCCTATATGAGGGGCCTACTACCTCCGAAAATTCCTTTAAAGGCTACATGGATTTGTATTTTCACGACGATAAGCAAAACCATTTTGATATCATAACATCCTTGACAGCCGCAATTAAGTGTGGGCACTTTAGCCGTGAGTGCCGTGTGCCATTCAGTAATAAGAAGGCGCACAAGAGCGAGTCTGCGTGCAAAAAGTGCTACGCTAAAGCGGTTTGTAGTGGAGGCCGATCTGTGGACTCTAAAGACTGTGGGCGCTGGTCACAAACCAGACGTGCTTTGATAACCATAAACGTCCCGATTTTTGCAGAGGTCACAGGTCGGTCTGTGATGTCAAAAAGGTTTGCGAGGTATGCGGGCAATTTTTCAGTTTGGAAAAAGCAGAATATTCACATAGGTGTTATGAGACTTTTTGTAGAGTATGCAAGACCCATCGTCCTTTTGATCATTTCTGTAATATGAAGCAGGCCCCATCAAAGCCGTTACTGGAAAAGAGCAATTTCATGTTTATATTCTATGATTTTGAATGCCGGCAAGAAACTCTTCAAGATGCGGCCTGCACGTACTTGTACGAACCTAACCTATGTGTCGTGCAGACGTGTTGCAGGGTCTGTGTTCATATAGATGCAAATGACTATCATTGCACAGAATGCGGGGGCTATAGGACTCGCATATTCAAGGGTGATACTACAATGGCCCAATTTTTTGAATTCACAGAACAAATTAAAGCTTCAAAATTTAAGGATATCACCCTCCTAGTCCATAACGAAAAATCCTATGATGGAATTTTTTTTAAAGATATATGATGGAGGTAAAATAGGACTCCAGAACTTATAATGAACGGTGGGAAAATCATGTCCATGCATTACGACCCGCTCCACTTTATTGACTCGCTGAACTTTCTCCCGATGTCATTATCCAAATTGCCCAAAACGTTTGGCTTGGACGAGTCTTTGGCCAAGGGACATTTCCCCCATATTTTCAATAAAAATGAAAACGCTGGGTATGGGGTCCCTTGCCACCAAAGGAGGACTACGGCATCGGCGAGATGTCAGTTTGAGCACTTTGAGAAGTGGTATGACGCGTTGGTCAAAGAAAATTATGTCTTTGATTTTAAACGCGAGTTGGAACTGTATTGTGTGAAAGATGTAGAAATCCTACGGAAGGCCTGTTTAAAGTTTAGAGATATGCTCATGGAGAAAGCAAAGGTGGATCCTTTCAGAGAGGCGTGTACGATAGCTGAAGCGGCCATGATGGTTTACCGCTGAAGTCATATTAAGGAGAATACTATCGGTATTATCCATAACGGTGGCTATCGGTGTGCAGACCAATAGTCGCACGTCGCTGTACAACGGCTCTGCTGGGAGGCCCATCTACGTGGTCTGTCTATTATTCATGCGGGTAACGGCCGTGAGGAATATGTGTTAGGGCGGCGTGTAGACGGTGTTGTTAAAGCTGAAGATACACCACCGTCTTTCAGTTCTTGGACTGTTATTGGCATGGGTGCCCTCTGTTACCCTGACAGGACTACCCCTATCAAAAATAGTCACCACGAGACCATGGAGACGCGCTATGAAGCGACCATGGCTTGTTTGGAAAAGTTTAAGAACCCGGCTATACGGTCGTAGAGATGTGGGACTGTACGTTTAATCCTATGAAACGCACAGACAAGGACTTGCAGCAATTTGTACTCCGGCACGAGGTGTATACCAAGGAGCCTCTCAGCCCCAGGGATGCATTCTTTGGCGGGCGTACAAATTGTATCAAGCTCTTCCACGAAGCAGACCTTTCTTGTGGGGAGAAGATCAAGTACTTGGATGTGTGTTCGTTGTATCCATACGTTTGCAAGTACAAAAAATACCCAGTCGGCCACCCCAAAATTCACTTGGAACCAAATTGTCCGTCTATAGATCAAGTAGAAGGCATAGCCAAAGTTACAGTGACGCCTCCGCGGGATTTACTCATTCCCGTATTGCCTACACGGATTTACGACAAGCTAATGCTCATCTTGTGCAGGAAATGCGGGGAGGAGAAAAACCAAGGCGCGTGTCAGCAAACGACAAAAAAGATCGCTGGTTGACAGGCGTCTGTGTGATTAACGAGATCTGGAAATCCGTTGAGAAAGGTTACACCGTTGAAGCAGTACACGAAATGTGGGAGTACAATGTGTCTGTTTACGACCGTCAGATACGTTCTGGTGGATTGTTTCACGGGTATATTGATACTTTTTTGAAAATTAAACAAGAAGCCAGCGGATGGCCAGAGTGGTGTACCTCACAAGAGGAAAAGTTGGCCTATATTCAAAATTATGAGGAAATTGAAGGAGTAAAACTCAATTTCGACTCTGTTTGTAAAAACCCTGGTCTCCGCACTCTGGCTAAACTTTTTTAAAATTCACTATGGGGAAAGTTTGGGCAAAGATCCGATTTACCACACGTAGCCGTTGTCAACGACTATCAGGGAATCCACAAGTACCTGACGGATCCGTACATCACCGTGGACAGCGTCATTGATATAAATGATGAGGTTATGTTCCTCAATTACAAGGATGCGCGTGACGCGTTGCGCCCTAACCCTAACACGAGTGTGGCGGTGGCGTGCTACACGACTGCTATGGCTAGGTTGCACTTATACAGCATCCTTGGACAATTGGGGGACTGCGTTTTGTATCATGATACAGCTAGCGTTCTATTCACCGAACGCCCCAGCAATTGGAGTCCGCCGACCGGTGACTTTTTAGGTGATCTCACTGATGAACTTCAGGATTATGGTCTGGGAAGCTACATTAGCGCCTTTGTATCTGGCGGTCCCAAGAATTACGCGTACCGAGTTTGTGTTGGTGGCGATTCTGCCAAAAGAAAAGCGGTGTGCAAGATTCGCGGGATCACCATAAACTATGGCAACCGGAACTACGTTAATTTTGACGTTTTGAAAGCGATGGTCACCGAACAGGCTGGGGAAAGATACATACAGATACCGCACAAAATTGTGAGAAAAGGTAGTGACCTGATGGTCTAGGGGTAAGGTGTAAGACTTCTATGCTGGCGGCCGGGGTTCAATCCTCGGTCCCGGCACAGATTTATCTGATTTCCAAACCCTTCCTTCACCTCTGACAAGATATCTTGTAAATGTGGGGAATGCCAGGCCTCCACCGTGGTTCGGATTTCACGTTAAACTGTAGGTCCTTCACTTCATCTCACAATCACCCTACCATTACACATTAGCGTAAGTGCGTATAACCCGAACGGGTAGTAAGACGCGGTGCTAATAATAATAATAATAATAATAATAATAATAATAATAATAATAATAATAAATTAATAATAATTAATAATAATAATAATAATAATAATAATAATAATTTGCTACTGTATGTGCCGTTTCGCAGACCAAACTCTACCGGCCCGTGTACACCAAGCATCGGATAACCGATGATTTTAATATGTTGCCGTTTGGGTATCAGAGTCCTTGTAAACGCACTCGCCACGACTAAAAGGTGATTATTTAGAAGGGCTGAATAATCATCTTTTTTTTCTTTCACTCTAGACAATTCCACTGACATACCATTTTTCAAAGAATTGAGATTTTTTTCATATTTTTTTCTGCATGAAAACAAGCGTATTTATTTTATTTATTTTATGCACCCGGGTTACTTTTTTATATTTTTTAATTTGCCAGTACAATCCTCCGCCTACCTTATTTTTTTCTAATCAATTAGTTGTTTGTATATAATTTTAATTCTAGTCAACTTTTTGTTTATATATATATTTATTTTAGATCTAGTCAAATATAATAAACTGTTTGTATATATATATATATATATATATATATATATATATATATATATATATATATATTAAATCTATTCAAGTATATATATATATAATAAACTGTTTGTATATATATTTATTTTCTTTTAAATTGAAAACCCTCTCTATGTATATAGTATATTTAGTACCGAGACTCAATTCCCCCTATATTGTAAATATTCACAGTATACTTTTCACTGTAAATAAATATTGTAAATATTCTTAGTATACTTTTCACTGTGTGTAAAAAACAATTATGTTTATGCTAATAAATATATATTATAAATATTCACAGTATACTTTACACTGTGTGTATACTTTTCACGATTTAAATAAATACTGTAAAAACTGTTATGTTTGTGATTTAAAGTCTACACCCACACCTCCCTACTATCCTATAAATACAAGTCCACATAGCTTATAAGCTCAGTCTGCACACCCTGATCACTCATCAACTACAAAAATGACGAAGCATACGCCATCAGGATTTGCATATGTAATAGTCGATTTAGAAGGTAAATGTGTGAAACCTCCTGTTGTCTATAGTGGTGAAAATGTTGTGGATACCTTTCTTCATAAATTGTTGAAGAAGAAACCATGATCATCGAGTGGAAAACCATTTAGGAAAAACCTCGCCCAGTTCACCCGACTGGGATTCGAAACTCGATCTCCCCCCATCCTCAACAGTCGAGCTCGATACGCCAAGCGCGTTAACCAACTACGCCACCGAGGCGGGTTTTTGTATATGTTAAATATATTATATCAAAATTTTTTTTGCGAACATTAAATTTCTTTGTTGTTTAAGCAGATAATTTGTTTAGTGTAAATGTTATATATATTATGACAGCGTATATAGTTTCATATTTAAAACGCAACAACATATTAATTTAAAATAATTTCAAGATCCTCATAAGTGTATTACTTGTGATTTTTTTTATATCAAAATATTTTTTTTGCCGTCATTAAATTATTATTTTTTGTTTAAGTAACTAATTTGTTTTGTGTAAATGTTATATATTATGTCAGCGTATATAGTTTCATATTTAAAACGCAACATATTATTTTAAAATAATTTCAAGATCCTCATAAGTGTATTACTTGGGATTTTTTTTTTGTAAAAGTAAATATATTATTATATCAAAATATTTTTTCTGCAGACATTAAATTTCTTTTTTGTGTAAGAATTTTAATTCTTTCAAATTATATTTTTATTTAGCTATAATTTATTCTTAGTTGAATATTTATTTTGTTTCATACTACTTTTAATTAATTCAAGTTAATTGCATTTTGTCGAAGGAAGCACCCATAATGGCAGCACTATGCTTGGAGGAAAGTAATAGACTCCAGCATTGTGTAAAGGGGAGAGAGGAAAGAAGAAGCGATTTTTGTTTGTTTGGGGGTTTTGTTTTGTTTTGGGCATCGTTAGAAGAAGAAAAATAAAAACCTCAAGACGGGTGCTAGTGAAAGCAAAAAAAAAGTATTTTTTTAAAGAAAATTTAGTAGGAATACTATTACAGCATTAGCATTATACCAAAGGATTGATGGCACGTAATATAGCAGCAGACCACGGCTAATACATGTGAGTTATTCTGATACAGTAACTGTCTCCCACTACCAGACTACATAATATTCTGTTTGTAAAAAATTAACTCAAAAACATAACTTTATTTGTTTGGCCAGTATAATGACTTCGTCAAATGCAATAACTTTATTTAATATTTATTATTCTTATTGACCACTGACTAACCTCATTGAGGAAATTGACTGTAATGTATATAGATTTAACTAGTTCAAATTGTTTAGTAATTAAGTTTTCGTCTAATGAGTCAGATTAATCAATAAGGGTACATTTTTGTCCAACATGACCCAGAAGTTCTGAGAGAGAGTCCGTGCTCAAATTTTCTGTATTATTGTTATAATTTATATTTTTTTTAACCCCGAGACATTAAATGGTTCTTGTTGTAAATTGTCAAAGCTTGATTGTGAACCCAAATAATATAAATAGATATTTTTTTTAATAAGAAAATTCACATTTGTTTAAGTAACTAATTTGTTTTGTGTAAATGTTTTTTATTATGTCAGCGTATATAGTTTCATATTTAAAACGTAACAACATATTAATTTCAAGATCTTCATAAGTGTATTACTTGTGATTTTTTTTTGTAAAAATAAATATATTATTATATCAAACTATTTTTTTTTTCAGACATTAAATTTATTTTTTTGTTTAAGTAACTAATTTGTTTTGTGTAAATGTTATATATTATGTCAGCGTAAATAGTTTCATATTTAAAACGTAACAACACATTAATTTAAAATTTCAAGATCTTCATAAGTGTATTACTTGTGATCTTTTTGGTAAAAGTAAATATAATATTATATCATAATATTTTTGCGAGCGTTTAATTTCTTGTTGCTCTTTAAGTAACTAATTTGTTTTGTGTAAATGTTATATATTATGTCAGGGTATATAGTTTCATATTTAAAACGTAACAACATATTAATTTAAAATAATTTCAATATCCTCATAAGTGTATTACTTGTGATTTTTTTAAGTAAATATATTATTATATCAAAATATTTTTTTGCAGGCATTAAATTTCTTTTTTTGTTTAAGTGTTGTGGGAATAAATATTATAAAACTGTTATGTTTGCGTTTTAACGTCTACGCCCTCTCTCTCTACTATCATAGAAGCACCGTCTCAAACATTATGGACAAATACTTTCTCTTTGGGTAGCAACTTAAGTCACAACAACGATGTTGCCATCTCCTGCATGTCTTTGATTCTCCAACCGACTTATTTAAGGGGCTAAAAAATAATAACATTTTATTGACAGTTTTGTAATGACAATCAACAATTCTTTAATTTAAAACATTCCTAACAACAACAAGCAGCAATATTATTTAAGTCTTTTGACCAATAAATATAAAATACATCTACCATCTAGAAAATGAGTAGGAGCCAACTCCAAAAGGACACGTTGAGAGGCTCTAGAACGTATATTGACAATGTCTCCATAGTTTTCACCTGGAAATCTTACTCTTCCAACAAGCTCGAGCATATTAACATTCCGTTCTCTTCCGATAGCACAATGTTTTAACTTTTGTTATTCACAAGTTTGTTTAAGCACTTGACACGGTTGTATTCCTCAGGCCTAACGCACTGCACAATACCTCCTCGTCCTAACAGGCATCCTGGTGAGCAGCATTTGGAGATGTTTGATGTTTTTGCCGAATAAGATTGGAGAGCTTTGCGTAGTATCCGCAGTATTTAAATGGCATAATGTATATTGGAGTTGCAGAAAAATAAACACTCTCGCTCTACTCACAAACAGCGTTCACTCCTCTCACATTTTTCAAAATGTCACCGGTAGCTCCGATGACGCCAGCAGAGTGCTACAAACACCTGAGCACGTCTAGTTTATTAATTCACTTTTAAACATCACACTTTGTCCTCCGAGATATATCATACAGCGTGCTTTAGATTTAAATCGCTTACAATCCAAATAATAGATTGACTTTGGAAGGAAAACGTTACCGAAACGGCCCAGACCGAGTATTTAGTCGTTGGGCGTGTCACCTATAATTTTTGTACATGTTAAATCCTCGAGATTTACGGGTTCTTCGGACTTTACCTCCTCCGGTGGTGGTGGTGGGCACGCAGGTTACTGTAGGTAGACGACTCTAGTTTCTGGTACTCGGGTGACTCTGATTCCTGGTAGGTAGACGACTTGGGTGGTGGGTACTCGGCTGACTGTGGACGGCGGCGGCGTTGTGAAGGACGGTGACGGGTGGTGGAAGCGTGGCGGTGGATATTGTGGCAACACAGCCACAAATTCCCCCTTGCGAAAATTGTAAACGGCGCACGTTATATAACACATGTAAGTCTCTTCGATTCTCTCGTAGGGTAGTACTTCCATCGCTCTTATCGTGTGACAAGTAGAGTCGCAAAACTCGATATAGCCTCGCTCCTCTATTTTGTAAATTACCTGTCTATCACTCACCGCCACACTGTGAACATTCTCCGCAGTCATATAGGCACGCCCCCCAATTGTATGATCCACAAACATTAAATTAAATGGGGTGACCTGGTGGTCTAGGGGTAAGGTGTCAGACTTATATGCTGGCGGCCGGGGTTCAATCCTCGGTCCCGGCAAAGATTTATCTGATTGCCAAATCCTTCCTTCACCTCTGACAAGACATCTTGTGAATGTGGGGAATGCCAGGCCTCCACCGTGGTTCGGATTCCACGTTAAACTGTAGGTCCTTCATTTCATCTCACAATCACCCTACCATTACACATTAGCGTAAGTGCGTATAACCCGAACGGGTAGTAAGACGCGATGCTAATAATAATAATATTCTTGTCTCAACTTGTCTTGTCGGGCCGACATACTGACGCCAGGGAAAACCCAAGGGGTATTAGACACACTGACCTAGTTCCCGATCTATTCTTGTCTCGTGAGCCACCAGGGAAAACCCTCTGCCCGGGTCAATGACCTCCATATCTATTCTTGTCTCAACTCGTCTTGTTGGGCCCGACATACTGGTGCCAGGGAAAACCCAGGCTTCTGAGGTCACGATCTATTCTTGTCCTGACTTGTCGACCCGCCAGGGTTGCGACAGGAGGGGGGAAGTGAAAGGCAGGGGAACCATTTATCACACTCTACCCCGACAGCCATAGCCTGAGGTTCGTGCCAACACTTCAATCCTACCAATTAATTATTTAATTAACAATAATTATCAATAATTAATTAACAATCATTAATGATCAAGAACCAACATGTCCGGGGTTGGTAGGGGAGGGGGCTTTAGAGGAGGGGGAAGAGGAAGGGGAATCAAACGGATGTGGAAAGTAGGTCAGGGGGTGAGGGGAAGGAGGCTATTTATAGCAGCCAATCAGAGGAAAGGGGGTTAATTGAAATCACAATACTATCTTGCGGTGTGACGTAGTGTACTGAGGAATCAATCGGGCTACTACCAAGCAAGGTAGGTGCGGTCTTACCTTGACTGATTACACTATGGCACCATCTTATATGATACACCATAGTGGAACCAAGCAAGTTAACAGTCTTACTTGGACAGATTACACGATGGCCTTATCTTATTTAAACTTCACATAATGTAATATTTTCTTCACCTTAACCATGCTCATATACAAGGCCTTTTCAAAATGTTTCCAACCTTTTTTTGATATATATAAAACTTCTTAAGGCTTACTTACAGTTTATTCAGCTATATCACCTTCAAAGTACATCCCTTCTCGGTTGATACACTTCTCCCAATGCTGTTTCTACTTCTTGAAGCAATCCTGATAGGTGTTTTTCCGAATTGTGCATAGTTTTGCGTCAGATGTTTCTTTAATGTCTTCAATTGTGTCGAATTTTCATCCTTTCAAAGTGTATTTTAGTTTTGGGAACAGGATAAAGTCTGCTGGGGCCAGATCAGGTGAGCAGGGAAGTTGGGGAAGCAGAGTGTTCTCTGATTTGGTAAAAAAGTCTCGATTTAGTAGTGATGCGCTCTTTGTCCCTCTGGTAAAAATTTGTGATAATCAATAACCTCAACGTCAAAAAAACTCGTCAGCATAATTTTCACGTTTTAAAGATGACCTACCGTGCTATTTACGGTCTCGGC
This sequence comes from Timema cristinae, assembly GCA_039000515.1. Lineage (NCBI taxonomy): Eukaryota > Metazoa > Arthropoda > Insecta > Phasmatodea > Timematidae > Timema > Timema cristinae. Next base: position 108,543,069 of record JBCFYV010009882.1, read on the forward strand.
AAATTCTTTCCAACCCAATGTGAAGACTGGGTGTTCATCTCGACATTGTAGCATTAGACCCATATCTCATCGCCAGGGATAATTCTCTTCGTGAAATTTTCGTCCTTTGCGTGATCCAAAGTTACTGGCAAATTGCAACTCGTTTGTATGTCTGATCCTAAGTCATTAGCCTTGGTACGAACCTAGCAGCAATACGCTGGTTTTCCAATTTTTCGTTCAGAATATTGTGACACGATCCATTGAATTATTATAGTCATCTATGATTTCTCTAACAGTCAATCAACGGTTTTAATGCACAGTTCTCTGAACTTGGGCCACATGAGTGTCGTCAATTGACATTGATGGTCACCCTGAACGCATTTCAACACCAGTTGACTGATAACCTTCTTTGAATTGCTTAAACCATTCATAAACCTGTGTATGACCCAGGCACTGATCTCCATAAACTTGTTTCATCATTTTAAGAGTTTCCTCGAATGTTTTCTCAAGTTTGATGCACAATTTAATGTTGATAAGATACTCGTAAAACTCAAGCCATCTCAAAAATCGTAATATATGCACAGCAAGCTCCTAAACAAAACAATTTAGCGTGATAACTAACTAGAATATAACAATGAAGTCAGCAGCATGATAATTGCGAAGCTTTAATAAATAAAGCGCCACTAATCGTACATCTCTATGACATTGGAGCACTTTTTAAATAGTCTAGGAATTTTTGAAAAGCTCTTGTATTGCACATGTGTGCAAACTCTGTTTAGGTTTAGCCAGAGCACACATTTATATTCACTAAATAATATTCTCACAAGTATTTAAATACATTTGCTTGTGGGAGTAATTAACAGAAATCGAACAGCAACAACATTACTGTTAATACAATCTGTTTAGACTCGTATCATGCTAAGATTATAGAATCTTTTATTTTGAAAACAATATATTGATTATCGAATCCTTTTATCATGATTGTCTCTATACTCGCCACATGATTATGTTGAGATTCACTTTTACATGTTTTTAACATTGATATTGATTTCTTGACAGTAAGGGTTGTAAGACACGGTGCTAAGAAAAACATTGATAATCCAGTCAAACACATAGCAGTTTAGTTTGTAGCTTGCCAATCAGGCAGATTGGACAGCTACAATTGAATATCAATATTTTGATAATTTACGACAATAGAAAAGAAAGAAAGAAGTAATATTAACATATTTAAAAGTAATCTACCTCAAAGTTTATTTTCCCTGACTAGGTGAAATCTGATACAATCACGTGTCTCCCTAAATTGAAACACATGGTTGTTCGAAATATATTGTCTTTTGATAAATCCTGTAGCGGATATCAAAGAAGAGGATTAACATTATCATATTTATGAATAAAATGATTTAACGCTTACCCGTTGCCATTGGAAGATGTCGGATATATTCGCATAGATTTGCCATGCTGCCTACAAGATAATATTGTAAAGGACGTCTATATAGCAAATTCTCATAAAAATAATAGCTGAGCCTAAATAATATAATTAAAACGGATATATTTAAATAGAAGATGCTTCGGTATCTATTCACCATTTCAAGATGTTCTTGGATTTGTTCACCACGTGTTAGAAAAGAAAATTATTCAATGATGGTGACCTGACTTCAGCCACACATGCTTTCATTACAACATCTGATGAAGAAAGAAGCGTAAAATGAACTCGACCCAGTGACCCGCTTGCCCTTCAGAGAAGACTAGCGGCCGTCCAAGGAAACATGTTTTCCCCCTTTCCCGCAAGCGGTTCTCCCTGTCTTCTTCTCTCTCATTCTATGTTTCTGAGTTTATCACCTATTTTGTTTTGTTCCGTTCAAGTCAGATTTTAGAGTATAAAAAGGCTGCTTCTCATATTCACATTATCGCAAACTACTACAACCCAGCGTCGAAGGAGGAACCTCTACAACTTTACTCAACTAAGGAACCCGTGACAATGGAGTCTCGGCCGTCGGACACCCCGCCGCGCCGGCCAGTAGGATATTCTTCAACTACCTAAGTATCCTGGCAACATCGCAAACTACTACAACCCAGCGTCGAAGGAGGAACCTCTACTACTTTACTCAACGAAGGAGCCCGTGACAGTGGAGTCTCGGCCGTCGGATCAACCGCCACGCTGGCAAGGAGGATATTCTTCAACTACATAAGTATCCTGGCAACATCTTTAAATTTGTCTGAACTAGAGTCTATTTTTTTTGTATAAACTAGACAATGTCTACCGAGACATGCTTGATATTCTTTATGTTCTGTTTCTGTAGTCGAAGGCGACTTTCATTTGTTGGATAGTTTTATACTATGTCGAAGTGACAGTTAAAACATTTCAAGTCTTGTTGACCTCAGAATTAAAATGTAAATTTAATTGATTAAATATTGTATGAAGGATAAGTGTCATTATGTCTAGTATTTAGCGAAACTCTTAGGCTTGGTGTATTAGTCCTAGAGACTATGCTTCTCTCTATCCTTATGATACAGCCTTTATATTGTGAGCCTTTGGCTTCAAATGTAGTGAGGTCTTAGTCATAGACTTGCTAACCTCAAGTTCCATTCATTTATTCTGAGCCAATGTTTCTCATGACGTCGTGGACGTCATGTGAATTGTTTACATTTTGTATGGCTACAACCAGGCTGTCTGTCTTGTTTCCAAAACCCAGTTGGGTTAATAGAGTTCTATGTTTTGGGTTGTTCAAGTAGTCCCTTTCACGAGCGGTATTAGCTTGGGTGAGCAAACCACGGAACTCCTCTTGTGTCTAAATGGGGTCCGCGCAAATAATACTTTTTGTCTTTGCCTGTTTTTTTGGCTCCTATTGTTCAGGTGTTGCTTTTTAGGTGTAACTCCTATTAGCATTGTTTGTACTATTGAATGCTCTGGCAGTACCAATAGGGAAAGGGACCAGCCATAGTACCTGTTAATCGACACCTGTTTGCTAGCCATCGACCACTGTTATCTACAGATCTGTCTATTACTAACCAAAAGTGTTTCAAGGATATTGTCTTAAGACCCAGTCAAGCTAACTGATTTAAGTCTATATGTATATCTTGTCCAATACCATTATGTTAATTACTACTTAATTGTTTTCTCCCTTAGAAAACACCTGCCTGTAGCTTCAGCCCTTGTAGCTACAGCAAGACAATCTAATTTCACAAAGTCTTATTAATTGAAACAAGCTTCAAACTTGTAATCTTGTAATATTATTGTAGACCTGATTCTTACTATTTCTGTTTTAATAAATTTATTTATTGTTAAACAATTTATCTTTCCATCTAAATTTCACCTTGTTTGCCACGTTATCAAATTAGTCCAGCGGATTAAAATGTAACAAGTTTTCAAGCGTTTTGTAAGTATGGAGAAGGATAATTCAAAGGAAATGAACAAACATTTTTGTGGAGGGAAAGTTGGAAACTACAAGAATAAAGTTCTTGATTCCATTTAGTCATGATTTGAACCTCAACCTTCCCACCACCCTGAAACCAGAGATGAGACTGACACCTTTGTCCACATACTCCTCAGTGCAGGTCACAGATAAATTATTTTACTTCATTCAGGTTGGCCAATGATGGTCCATCTATACTCTGTAGTCTACAGTTTTAAAAAGAATTTGTCTTGAAAACCTAGAAAAGTCAGGAAGTTTGAAAAGTTAATTCCTGTAGTATAGTGATATAGACATACACCACACAGAAAACACCATCCAATTATCTTATATAATCAAACACCACACAAAAAACATCCTACTTGCTAATGTATTTTACTCTATGTGATCTCTAGATTAACTTCTCCTTTATTGACTATCATATTACTGTATTTCAGAGTTGGCAACCACCGTTTACTGTTGATGTTGATAACTTCAAGTTCACTCCTCGTATTCAGCACTTAAATGAACTGGAGGTATAGTAATTTAGTTTACTTCATTTATCATGAACATTAATATTTTGCAGCACTTCACTATCAAGCTATAAAACTAGAATACCTGGAAAGTATTCTTGAAGTTAATGAAAATCTTTTTTTTTATTTTTTCAGTAAACTATTTATTCACTGGTGCCTAAAGAGACCCTTAGACCTCCTGAGTATTGAGTTTATTAAATATTTATAATTTGTTTACTATTTATTAAGTTTAAAAGTGGCCAAAGGCTATGTATTATTATTATTATTATTATTATTATTATTATTTAGCAGTTCATCCGACCAAGATTCGAACCTCGATCTCCCCATCCTCAGCAGTCGAGCTCAACACGACTAGCGTGTTAGCCAACTACGCCACCTAGGCGGGTTAAAGGCTATGTAGAATATTTATTTTAATTTACTATGTCGTGCCCTAATCAGTAATATGCGTGCACCTGTGTTACCTCTGTGTTGTTGATGAAGTTTATAAACCCATTTTTAGGTTATAATTTTATCAAGATTTAATAGTATGCTGCCTCACTACCGATCTTTAATCTGAAAGTTTAGTGTTAACCTTCAGACTGGGTTATAGTCTGATAAATGCAGATTGATCTGCAGGCTGGAAAACAGCACGCAAAACAATCCTTTGTATAGTTTTATCATCAACAAAACATTTGTTTTATGTGGAACTATTCCAAGTAGTCTCTTATCGTATTTCATATTTTATGATTCAATTTCACCAAGTAAAAAGCCGAGAACCTCAATATTTTGTCCCTGATTATTGGTAGAAGAAGTTTGCCAAATACAAGGTTTTCCACACTAGAATACCTCTTGCAGACTCCCATAATTTCTTCATAATTTGTTTTTGGCTGGTTTCCAACTGCATTATAATAAAGGGTACATTCTTTTTCTAAAATTAAAATGGTGGCACTATTTATTTTCCTTTGATTTCTTCTGGTGTGTGTGCGTGCGTGTGTGAGTGTGTGTGTGTGTGCGCGCGCGCGCGTGCCATGGACCATTATCAAATAAAAATCTAGCCTAGGCCCATATTTGTAACTTAGTATCTTTTAAACTATAACTTCCCTGTGTTTATCTAAAATTTAATCAACCAATTATTGGTTACTTGTAGGTTCAGAAACTATTTATGTTACCACTTGCCCTTATTTAACCCAACTTTACCTTTGAAAACTCTTAGATATGTTAAATCTTTTCATGTCTATTTTATAATGTTACACATTTTAAAATGATGACTTTGTTGTTCTAGGCAAAAACTAGAATCAAATTGAATTTTTTGGACCAAATTGCAAAGTTCTGGGAGCTTCAAGGATCCACACTCAAGATTCCTATGGTTGAAAGGAGAGCACTTGACTTGTATTCTCTACATAAGATCATTCTAGAAGAAGGTAGGTAAATGTGGTCATCATCATTCAACGCTTCTGCCTCCGTGGGTCGTCTGGCACATCCTCTTTAATTCCTGTCAATCTTTCCAAACTTCTCCCTAAGCTACGCGTTTCTAGTATGCTCCTTTAACTTCCATGTCCCTCTGCACTTGGTCCATCCATCCTGTTCGCGGTCTTCCAATAGGTCTTCTACCCTTCTCTTTGTTCTGTAAGGCTTTCTTAGCCATTCTGTCCTCCATTATCATCTTATGACCTAACCACAGCAACCTTTTTCTCTTCAGTGTCTCTGCTAATGGTATAACTTTTAAACCATCCCTTATTATTGCATTCCGTTGCCTGTATCTTGTTACATTTTCAATGCCTCTTAGGAACTTCATCTCTGCTGCCTGCAATCTACTTATATCTCTCTTCGTCCATGTCCAGGTTTCAGAGCCTCAATATTGGTTGGTATAGGCCTTATATAACAAATTTTGGTCTCTTTTCCTATAGTCCATCGCTATATTATATCCTTAACCACATGGTAGAATTGTCCACTCTTCCATATCCTTTGTCCTGATTCCTCCTTGATCTTACTATTTGCAGTAATCCTACTTCCTAGATGACAGAAATCTCCCACCTTTTCAAGCTCCTTTCCATTGATTGTTACTTTCTTTGCCGGGTTTGTGTTTCTAGCCACCTTCATCATCTTGCTCTTTTCCATGTTCATGTCCAATCCATGTAGTTCCATCATTCCTGCCCATTTAGCTAGTTCTCTCTTCAAGTCCTCTTCCGACTCCTCCCAGGTCATGACATCATCCACATATGCAATCAATCACCTTCAGTTCGCCCCGGGTGTCTATGCTCCTGGGCTTGGGCTATAATTTCATCCATTACAATATTAAATAGGATTGATGATAAAATGCTTCCTGGTCTCTGTCCCCTTTCTGTTTGGAACCAATCAGAGTGTTTATCTTCTATTTTTACACAATTTTTACACTTATCATCATATATGTTCCATATTTGTTCCACAATCCCTTCACCAACTTCCCTTTTTCTTAAACCCAACCATATACTTTCTCTTAGTACTTTTAATAAGCCTTTTTTTTATGTCAATGAAGGTGATCATTGTATCTTTACCATATTTCCATTTTTTTTCAATGATCTGTCTCACTAAAAAGATCGAATCAACTGTGGATCTTCCTTGCCGGAATCCACATTGTTCTTCCCCTGATGTTTCTTTTATTCTTGGCTTAACTTTTCGTAGGAGTAATTTTTTATATATTTTCGGACAGTGGCACAGCAATGTAATCCTCCTGTAATTTTCACATTTTGACTTTTTCCCTTTTTTTTTATTTATGAGCACAATAACCCCTTTCCTCCAATATTCTGGTATTTTTCTTTCCTTCCATACTGCTTGTATCATTCAGTATAACCACTGTAATCCCATAGCTCATGCTGCTTTTATCATTTCTACCATCAATTCATCTATTCCTGGTGATTTTCCATTAGGCAGCTCTCTCACTGCTATGTTATAACTGTGGCATATACTTAAATTTGTTATATACTTAGGTATTACTTGTACTGTTATTTTATTTAATCAACTGTTTTATTTCAGGGGGATTAGAGGTGACTACAAAAGAAAGAAAATGGTCCAAAGTTGCAACAAGACTGGGGTATCCTCAAGGAAAAAGTATTGGAACACTTTTGAAAAGTCATTATGAAAGAATCTTATATCCTTTTGATATTTTCCAACAAGAAAAAAATTTATCGCAAATCGTAAGTTTAATGAATTAAAATGTATATTAACTTTTCTATAATTAATTTTAACGCTTATTTTACAGATTTGTATTTACAATTTATTAGCTTTACTTTTTGTTTCTAGCCAATATTGAGCATAGAGACACTCATAAATTGTTTGTAAACTCTTCATATTTTTTGTAACTAATTATTTGAGAAAGTTGGCTTTTGATATGACAGGACTACAGATTGAAATTAGTACACGAGGATGTGGTCAGAACACTTTTATTTAACAGCTTTGTCACTCAGTGTCACCTCATACAAACCAGACCACCAACTGGCCCACGTATGACTCACACAACAACCGCATCATTCTGTTAGTTCTACCAACATATCAGCTTTAAAAAATATTTAGGGGGTAAAAATTTTACTTTCAACAGTTGAATATTAATAGTGTCATATTTAGCTTCTTTAGCATAGAAAATAAACAGTTTTCCTTCTATTAATGAATTTACTCTCCCACATGGCTAACTAAGATATTATATCACTATTTTGTATTTCAACTCGTCACATTTTCTTTCACACTTAATTTATTGATCTCACTTGAAATTGTTCTTTATTGATCCCTAGGCAATTCTTGGGTAGTAAATGTCAACAATGATTATAGCATGCTTTAGAAGTATTGTGCAACAGTTAATCCACTAAAAATTATTAAATTTTCATTTAAATTTATTTGTTTTTTCACTTTATTTTTCATCGATTTGCTAGTAACAAATAAAATATGTCCTATAATGACAAACCAAATCCCTTTTTGGACATAGTTTTTATAACTTGTTTATTCTTAACCTCAGAAAGTATATAGCCTACAACGTGTTTATTATTATCTTCAGAAAAGTATATAGCCTGCATAACCTTTAGTAATTGTTATATTAATACACCAACTTTTTTCTATTTCTCCCTCTCATTGAATTTGTGTTCATGTATGATTTTAATATTTTGCATTTGTTTTTCTCTTTAAGACTTTGGAACATGGAATTAAAGATGTAGAACAAGATAAACAATATAAACCTCATAGAATTCTTTCCCGTCAAGCAATATTGCCTCCCTGTGGAAAATATAACCGCCGCTCCAAACGTTTTGCTCAAGGAGAAATTAAGGATTTCACAATGGAGGTACGTGATCCAACCTTGACCACAAACAACATTTCTTAGAAACATAATTATTAATGGTTTGAATGTATAAATATGAAAAAACCTATTATTATTATTAGCACCGCGTCTTACTACCCGTTTGGGTTATACGCACTTACGCTAATGTGTAATGGTAGGGTGATTGTGAGATGAAATGAAGGACCTACAGTTTAACGTGGAATCCGAACCACGGTGGTGACCTGGCATTCCACACATTCACAAGATGTCTTGTCAGAGGTGTAGGAAGGGTTTGGAAATCAGATAAATCTGTGCCGGGACCGAGGATTGAACCCCGGCCGCCAGCACAGAAGTCTGACACCTTACCCCTAGACCACCAGGTCACCCAAAAAACCTATTAATCAAAAACATAAATGAAATATCTGATAAGCAATTACTACAAAAATACCAATTATACATTTACAGAACATTTGTTTTCAATAAGAGTTTCGTGACGCTTATAGTTTTTGTGTCATTGAAATATCAGAATTGTATTAAAGGCCTTTGTTATTTAATTCACTTTTGCACAAGAAACAAGATTCAAATAAAATTGTCAAACTTGTTATCTAATACATGATGTAACAACTTACATTATTTTCATAAAAAAAAGTATCTGTTCCTGATTGGAATCCGCTTTAGTCTAGCACCTTGATTGCCAGTAATACATGTTTATACAGTATTGTCACAGAAGATGTTCTCTTTCTCATATACTCTGTAGTTTTTTTAGCAGCTCATCTTACTGCCTATTAAGGTTATACACATACATACTAATAATTATGCTAATGAGTCAAGGCTGAGGAAGATTGAATATAGAGGAAGTGTTCCAGCATTTGTGCAGAGAAAGAGTGGAAAACTATTTAGGAAAATCACATTAATTACACCAAATTGGGATTTGAACCCTGACTTTCCTGTCTTCGGCAGTCCAGTCTATCACAAGAGTAATGCCTTAGACCATTTAACAATTAAAACAGGTAAATTAAAATTAACTATTTTCAATACACTAATTTTTAAATAAATATATGTTATTATTTAGCCATAATTTTTAATATTATCTCTAATATAGTATGTAATAAGTAAAATGATAGAATTGTTTTTTTTTTAACTTTTATTTGTGCTTTATTTTTCTACAATTCTATAATTTTATTTATCAAATATTATAATAGATTTTGCATAATGCACTGTATTTCATACATATTATCTATAAATTTTTGTAAGCTATGCTACATGCAATGTAAGCCCTTATCTCTGTTTAACCAACCAAAACCAGGATTTAGGAAATAAGAGGTCTACAATAGACTTGATATTCGTGATTCTTAAGTTGTTAAAAAGAAGGTATGAATTAGGAAAGGACTTGGTAGTGGTTTTGTATCTAGGGATGTGGAGACGGCATATGATAGCGTGGATAGAAATAAAGTTTGGAGAGCGATAGAAGTGGCTGAAGTGGAAAGAGGAGTTGTAATGAGAGCGATGAGTATGTATGTATGAGGAAAACATGAGTTGTGTTAAAATGAAGAGTGGAAGGACATAGTGACTCCAAATAAAACATGGAGTGAAGCAGGGGAGTGCCCTTCCACCATTGAATTAAAGATATTGTTTGGTGATTACTTAATGGTTTGGGGGGGGTGGGGGGGGGGGGGAGGAAGTACAGATATAAATACAGGAATGGAATGAGGAAGTGAAAGAGAGTAGAGTGAAATTTAGCACTGGACAAGGATTAGGATAAGGCCTAGTAAAGCTATAATGTTTGATGGAGTAGAGCTATAAATTTGTATGAAGTAAAGCTGATAAAGGTACAGAGTTTAAAATATATTGGAAGCTTGATTGATACATAGGATGGGGATAGAAAGGATCCAATAAGAAGAGGGCAGCAGAGGATGTTCTATAGGTTTGGAAGATACCTGCTATGCAGAAGAGAAGTGCCCTTGAAGTGTAAGGATATGGTGTCTGTATATAGTGTACTTATTACCCATTGTCACATATGCAGCAGAAACATGGACTTTAATTTAGGAGAGACTAAGAAAGTGGAGGCCATGGCAATGAGGTTTGTGAGAACCATGTTAGCTGTCACAAGGAAAAACAAGATTCGCAATGAAGTTATCCAGGAATGAGTAGGGAAACAGTGAGTACATGAGATAGTAGAGGAAGCAATGCTGAGAAGGTATGGACATTTAAGAGGATGGAAAAGGAGAGAATACCAAAGAGAATGGGTAAGTATTTAGGATAAATAACGCAAGGGAAACTAAGAAAAAGATGGTAGGAGCAGTTAACAGAAAGTATGCAAGTGTGTGAAGAAAAATGGGAATGATTAAATGAGGAAGAATGGGGAAGAATAGATTAAGATGGAGGCATTTTACTAAACTGAACCAAACACAGGTTGAAAACTGTTCATGATGATGATCATGATTATGATCAGGATTTTAGGCAGTATTCTACCTGATTAAAACACTATACTTTTATTTTGGGTGAAAATTCGTTAATGGGTAGGATACTGATGAGTTTTTTTTTAATTACTCAACGCTTTTGTTTAAAATGTAAATCTGGTATTTAACATGATAAACAAAACTAGTTTTTAGGGGGAAATTCTTTTAAGGTTTGTTAACTAATGACTGAGTTGTAAATGTTTTCTTAAAAAGAATCATTAAAATAATAGTAGTTTACTGAAGAGTGATTTTTGAAAAACAAAATTGAATTTTTTTGGAAATGCCTTGAATAATTTTGTTCAAACTTATTATTTGGAAACAATTTTACATAATAATTAACCATTTTTGTATTTCTTTTCTAAAAAAAATTTAGTTTAAGTGGTGTTTAGTTATGATAAATTTGTGGAAATTTGAAATATTTCAAAAATGGCCATTTAACACTTAGTTTAATGGGTATCCGGGAATATTTTTTTATGATAAATAAGAATATATGTTTATTTTTACAAATATTAATCAAAAGGTAGTTTACAAATAACTAATTTTTGATTTTTTTCCTACCTTTAATACATTATATGATAAAGTTTATACGGTTGTGTTGTACCATTTATTTAATTTAATTCTAAGGACTTCAATAGCTGGTAAGCCAGAATAATTTGAATCATTCTGTAAAATCAGGGAATAGCTAATTCAAAGCCTATCTATATCAGTACATCCCTATAAAAGCGGATACCTAAATATAGAAAACAAAGTAGAGTCTAAAAGTCATTCAGGCTTTCTATCCTAGCACTAAAACAACACTAATGCAACACTCCAACTCAAACATAGCTGTTGACTATTTTATTATAGTTTCAAATTGTGCATTGTTTATTAAATCAGAAAAAACTTTAATTTTTCTTAAAATCATAGTAGGGTAATTTTCAGAAAAAAATCCCCTACAAAAATGTCCTATAATATATTTATCCTCGCATATATCTAGAATAGAGCTAATGAAAGAGTGCATGACATTTTGATGTCTTGTATGATGGCATTTGAGGTCCTTGAATCTTTGTGGAGGTTGCTACATTGCTACACATGCTGGACAGAGAGAGGATATACATTACATGTCAAATATATATAATACAGTGATTACAAAGTTGAATCCTCAGCAGTTTTCATAGTTTAGATATTACAAAACTATTCTAGATATTGTATTAAGCCATGTTTGCACCAGAGAATGGAATAATGAACCAAACAGCAGGCTGCTTGTCGAACCGTATGTCAAGCCTTTTTTTGAACACTTGTTGGGCAGAGTGGTGATTGAAATACACAATATGTATAAACTATTGTTAACACAATTTATAGCACGACCGGTACAGCGCTTGGCTGGAACATGACTATCGGTTTATTATTTTTAAAACCCTTTTAAGACTAAATTCATTAGACATCTGTCAGCGCTATAGTGAATTACAAATGTAAACATACATGAACGTTTTGACGTTAATAATTAAACTCCAACAAGTACTATCCAAGTCCAACAATAATATGTATCAACAAGAATTGGCAACCACAATATTTTTATATTCATCTTATCTTTAAGAAGAAATAAAGGAAAAAAGGACAAATGTGTCACCAAACTTGGTTATTTAATACTGGATCAGTGTCTGGTGAGGTTAACTTATTTAAATATTTGAGAGCTGATCGAGCCCCTAGCAGTTAGTCGGTTGAAAGCTCCATTCAGTCAGTTGTATAGAGCGTTGCAGAGCGGAGGTCAAGAGCACGTGCTCTTGTGTTGGAGTTCATCAAGGGGATTTGGTGAGTGTTGCCCCATTTGAAATGGCTTTAACTTGTAACTCGTTACAAAACGAAAGCATTGCGCAAGTTTCTATTGTAGCCTCTTTCATTCTGGTTCGCCTGTTAGTCAGTACCAAATTATACTGATTGAAAAAACGCTCGGCGTCAACACTATTAACAGGGGCCCAAATTGTTTGTAGGGCTGGCCCAGCAAAGGCCAATTTGGTAACTTTGATGGCCATCAACATCTGAATGATGTCACACACTTTACCTCCACGCACTGTGGTTCCCATCACTTTGTGAAGGTAAAGATATCCTTCAACACACTTGTCGCTGGTCAGCTTGGAAAATAGCGGCAGCACTTCAAACTGTTTTCTGACCGACTTCTCGTCTGGTGTCAGCGATTGTGTAGCAATCGCAGGGTTGAAGAGCTCTCCGGCTGCCTTGACAAAGTTGTTGGTGGTGCATGGTGCCATGTGTTTGGCCAACTTCATGGCGCTCTTCTGTGCACACCCGCACAACAACTGCTTCAACTCCTCCCGCTTGGCTACACTGGTGATGCTGCCCAGGAGAGATCGAGTTCTTTCCGAGAAGTTTCCATTGGACAATCACTTCAGGACTGACATCAGAGCTTCCAGCTCGTGCCAGAGCAGATGGACAAATGGGAATTTGGAGCCTTCAAGCTTATTGATCAGCTCAACGAACATTTTGCATGAGTCCTCAACGAACACCATCTGCAGTTTGACGGATTGCCAGGCGACCGGGTCCCTTTGCTGCTCCAGCAAATAATCTGCACTTGCGTTGTTGTTCTCATACTGCCCCAGAAACTCTTTATCAGAGCATCAGAGTAATCATTCAGGTAGAGCACAGAGTGGAACCAGCTGTTCCACCTGGTCACTACTGAACTGGGGAACAGTATTGCTGTTCTTCTAGGAGAAACCGGGCATACGCACTTTTCATTTTTCTGGCGTTTAAAAACGCCATCTTCACTTTCACAACAAACTGGTTCAGTGCCTTTAACTCTTTCATGAAAATATCTCCGGAAAGATTTACTTTATGAGTCCAGTATTGAAAATGGAGCAAGTGGTCACCCACCAAAACATTCAGAGCACCGAAGCATGTTTCCATGTATCGAGCCGAGTCGGAAACAAGGCCCAGGATGTTATTGTACTCAATGCCGTATTGAGTGATGGATCCATTGATGGCCTGGCAGACCGTTGATCCGGTCGCCTTGTTGAGGAACAGGCAGTTGGCCAAGAAGACATCCTGCGTAGCAGCCTCGGCAACAGTGCGAAAGAGGATTGCCAGCACATAACGACCACGGGAGTCAGAAGTCTCGTCAACCACGATGACGATGGGCACACCTTGCACCTTCTCTTTCAGCTCCAGCTTCATTTCTTCTCCAATAGGCTGGACGAAGATCTCCAAAACCAGGGATATGCCTGAAACAATGAACAAGAATAATAAAATATAACATTTACAAAAATCAGATCATTCCAATGTGTAATTCACGGCGCTGGGGGGGAGGGAGAGAGAGGGGGAGATAAAATATCAAACTGACTGCGCACAATTCTAGTTCAATTGCCATGAGAGTGGTTGTGAACAAACTTACTTTTTCAAGTATTCGCGCACCGCTGGATGGTCCAACTTGTTGATTGGAATGTTTGTCTTCAAGCACATTTTAACAGTATCGTCGATGAAGACCAATTTTACCGTCTTGGCTTTCTTCTGCTTGTCGCAAACTTCGGTGATCGAAAGCGGTCTCTTGAGGTCACGAGTCTTTTGCTCTTCTTTTCTCCGTAAATGGCCTGCACTTACTACGTGTTTATTCAGGCTGTCTTTCTTATCCGACTCTAATCTAATATTGCAAATTCCACACATCAGTATCTTGCTGTCATTCACATAAAATTGGTCGGCTTTAAATTGACCCGCACGCTGTTCAACAATAATCGTCTTGCCGCGACCCATCTTGAAAACGATTGAGAGACAACTGCGCGTCGTGCTGTGAGCGCTATGGCCTTGGCCTGCTGAAGATTGTGGAGAGCCCTGCCCTGTGATTGGTTTGTTTGTGTGGTAAAGTGGGTGGGGGTCTGGTGCCAAACGGCCGTAACCCTTAGAATTTCCAGAGAAAGTGCTGTCGCGTCAAGACAGAGGTTTGGCTTTCGTAAGGATTGGCGGAAGGGGTGGGGGGTGACTGGTTGCTAAGCAACGACTAACGGAATGTGGCGATTAGCCGGATGGGCTGTGGAAGGCACAGGATGCAAGTAAAACCCGAGCTGAAGCACACAGACGAGTGAAACTCAATGATTATTTAATCACTTATTTCCACTGAAAAACATCGTTTTATAGAAATTCTCAGCATTTTATTTAAATGCACAGCATTTTCAGGGAATTCGCGTCTATTTCGCTAAATAGAATAATCTAGATAAAATACTCTCAAAATCACTTTTTTCGCGTTAATTTGTGAAATAAAAATCGCTTTAAACACTTTCAAATACCATGAAACGCAAAGAAAACTTATAAATACCCTATTTTCGACACTTTTTTTTTCACGTTTTTCACAAAAGCGAATTTACCCTATCTCTAGTAGTAACCCTTACCCTTCCCTTTCTTGCTACTGGTGATTCATATTTCAATCTTCAGTACCTTTTTAAATTCTCGAAACAAGAAATAAACACCACTCTGGCTGAAGTTTGTGGATCGAAAGGCAACATACACGTAAGAATAATTTCGATATTATTATTTATTATTATTTAGCACCGCGTCTTACCACCCGTTCGGGTTATACGCTTTCAATATTATTAATTTAATACACTTGAAAAAGTTATTAGTACCTTTTTTTTAAATATATATATATATATATATATAAAAAATGCATCATTTGTGGAAGCTGGGGATGGAGTAGCTTCATAAATAGAACTAAATGAACATGCCATATCACGCGAATGATTTCAAGAAAATGTATGAGCAGAACCAGAATTGAGTTGAAACAAAAAGATGCACTTTCCCGATTACTTTCTAATCTAGCCTTAGAGTATGTTATTAGGGTAATGCAAGAGAATAGAGAAGGGTTAACATTTAACTGTAAAATACAGGCAGCTATTAGGATATGCAGATGATTTAGCTTTTTGGGTAATAGTAATGAAGTTGTTGCAATAAAAGGAGACAATTTACTTTAGGATAGTGAAGAAATAGTTTTAGAAGTGAAGTATGTTGTAATGATATTAATTTGGATCCCTCTAAAATATGTAAAAAGTCATGGATCAAGGTAATTTTTCTTTAAAGTAACATATGTAGAGTATCCTTTTATGATTCATCCATGAAGAAACATGTGCTTTTCAGAAATAATGTGAAAAGGATTACACCATTAAAATATATTTTTTATGCAATTTTTCCTGTTAAAAGAACAACTCCGCAGTATTTGGCAAAGGACGCCAATTCCCTATACCAATAAGAAGCTAGCCTTCACAACACATGTCGCCAGGACTCTTTCTATTAGTTAGTTTTTACACTGGTGACGAGGGGACCAAGATGCAAGGGGTATGTCATATATAAACCATTTGTGCGTATGGTTAAGGGCAAAAGTCGCACACACAAGTCGCTCTGACAAGTCACTCTAGCAACCACGCACAAGCAAGACAAAAATACTGACAGTCTGACTGGCTCTCGCAGTTGCAGTCTAACACAGAATACAATAATTTACGTAATGACATCTGTTAATTACTGATACATACTCCAATTAAATGCTTGATATCAATGCACACTCGTGTGAACCCACAGCCATCAATAGTTCTCTTTCTTACATTTATTAATTTTACCAATTTAATTAGTGCTCGACCACGGAGCAATTAACAGCTAGTTAAACGGTATCTATTCCGTATAGTGATGATAGGCGCTCGACCACGGAGCTATAGACAACCGAAATATTATCACAGCAATATTATATCTGGAAAAAATCCGAAGTGTTTCAATTTGTTGCAATAAAAGGAGACAATTTACTATAGGTTAGTGAAGAAATAGGTTTAGAAGTGAAGTATATATATTATCACACAAAGAATACATAATGGGGACAATACATTAGAGATTACTGTGACCAACATATAATTTGACAAGCTTAATGAGTTTAAATATTTAGAAACTATTTTAACTAGAAAAAACATTCTGCTTCTACATACACGCCCCTTGGAACATTTGACAGTGACATTGCAGGAACTTGGAAACAGGCAAATAACTAATAAATGACATCCCTTCCTCCTCATAAACTTTTACCATCCAAGTAACCTATGATTGCCATTCAAGTAAGTGAAGAGTTAAGGAGTATTGTATCAAATAAGGGTCTCTTTCATGGCAAGATCAGTATGCCCAATATTGGTTTGATAAACTAGTTCTCAAACTATTTTCCCACTTTATCTAATTGGTTCATAAAAATTGTATCTGGATTTTCCTTAGTGCAAAGAAAACAGTTTGTTACCAATATTTCACCAATCCCAAGTGCAATCAATGATTATATTTTTCAACCCTGCAAGAATGTACACTTTTCTTTGAAGCCATATATTTTACCAACACGATACTACAATCTTTAAACAAGCTAGGCAGCATCCATGCATTAATTTCAAATTGTCAATTTAAATCCTATATTTTTTACCAAAAATGTTTTTATTTCTTAATTTGAATACAAACATAAGTCTTAAGAGTCTTCTCTTATTCCAAGTAAAGTTTGAAGTTAATTAGTAACGTCTTATGTATTCACCATTATAAATCCTAATATGTCTTTGTCAAACTTTGGTCATTTCAGGGTCTAAATGGCCTCTTCAGAAGCCAAGTAGTGTTAGTGAGAAATTTTATTTAAACACTTTACTTCCAGAAATTATCATAAAGACAGCACAGTTTAGCTAATTTTAACATGAAACTGTCAAAGGCATTTTAATTATAAAATTGTTTGGACTATCAAGGGATAAAAACTACAATGCATTACAGTATTATATTATATAAGAATACTCCACAACTAATTTTATTAATGTCTAACCTTTCTCAACTCTATTAAATCACACATTTCTGTTTTTGGCTTGACATGCTATGTTTTATTTTTTCGACACTAGCAAGATAAAACATCATCATTCAGTTGTCGCGGTAAGATAAAGAGAAAAATCATTGTGACCTTAAATGTGGTTGGTGGGAACAAAATTAGGGGAGGTTTGGATTACTGCGTCTTACGGACTAGTGTAGGCTTGCATTAGCAAGACCGTGCTGTATTAACTGTAATTTTTTTTTTTTTGCCCACTGAGGTGATTGATAAAAAATGAATTGCAATATGAGTGAATGTCAAATTAACTCTACTTGGCTTTTAACTGGTCAACATATGGAATATTTAACATTTTTTTCTTACATCTTTACCTAGGCTTTATTATAGATTATATTTTAAATAAAAAATTTCCAGGCTGAACAAGGCAATGTCTTACAAGGGGAAAACAAAGAATTACGAAGATTACAGTGTTTTGGTGCTGGACCAAAGATGTCGGGTTTTCCAACTATCAAATTACAAAAATCCACCCGGAAAAAGAAGCCAAAGAGGAGGACCAGGAAATCTAGTTTGGTCACTGATCCGGTATGTATTTGTGAAAAACTTATTTTATAAACCAATTCAAAATTGCTACAAATACATAATATTTTAATTCATATGTTAAACTAATGAGAATTATACAGATCACATGTGTTTCTTTTGTTGAATATCTACAAAACAACTAGCAAAAATTTGTATTTTGTACTTTTTATTGAATATAATATTTTTCTTTTTTCAGACCTCTCATGACCCCTGAACCTCACAAAAGTTATTTTGCAATGCCACCTTTATGTTTGTTACTTGGCCTAAAGCCATAACTATTTTTTTTTCAGATCATGCTAAAACTCGATATCCAAATTTTTTGTAAGGTTTCCTAGAGGAGATTTTTGTATTATATATCAAACCTTAAAATTAAGGGCAGGGATCAGCAATAGGTTGATCTCGCAACAATTTTCAGCCGATCACGTAGGAAAACGGCTTTACTAAACCACGGTGGAAGCCTGGCATTCCATTAAACATAAATGGTATTGTATATCAATACCGTCCATTTGTTTACTCATTTTGTTGCTAATCAATTATTGCCATACTGGTTTTAGCATTCTCTTTCTATTTTCATCTTTCGTAAATAGTAAATTTCTTACATGGTGCCATAGAAGTTACATCATAGTTTCTGATCTATATCTATCTCAAATCTATATCTATATCAATTTTAAGGGCAAGGAGCAAGAAGGTCCTTGCGATGGGTGCGTTGTGCCATTTATTTTATTAAGCTATTTGTGTTTTTGACTTTCAACTTATTCAATTCTATACAGTAGTGCCCCGCTTTACGGCGTTCCACTAATACGTCGGTTTTAAATTATAAACAAGTTCACTATGTTCATCGCTTGTCTTCCTCTTCTGGTGTTTTCTGGCATGATGCACATAGTGAATTGCTTTGGCCCCCAATTTATGTTGCTAGTTCAGTCTTTTTACAGAAGTCATGGGCACTATCAAATGATGTTAATAATCGTTAATCTAATGATTAAAACTATTGGATAATCATTTGATTGTTTTCAATTGTTTTCAATTGACTATGTTTGTATAATTTTTTTGGCCTAGCATTATTGCACACTTTATATAGGATAGTGTATGCATGTTATCTGGATTTCAGATACATTTGAAAGATAAAAAAGGCTTTATTCCACTTTACAGCGATATCTTCTTTACAGCGATATCTTCTTTACAGTGATATCTTCTTTACAGCAGGGCTCTGAAACCTAGCCTGCTGTATGAGTGGGGCCCTACTTTACAAGCATAATTATATTTTTACATTTAAATCTACTCTCAACAATAGTCACTTGTTTTCCAGACGCAGCACGTCTAGTTATGCAGATACCATGTTCACAACAGTCGCAAATCATACAAGTTAATATCTTGGAGTGTGCTATTAGAAAAAAAACAGAACCACTCATGGATCTCATTGGCTATTCTGACACCTTAGCTTAATCGTAGCATGTCTGCCTACTGAGCTAAGGGTCCCAGGTTGGATTCCTGGCATGGTCGAAAATTTGGGTTTACCCTTTCACATTTCACATTGATAAATTAACGGCCAGAGACTGCTGTTGTGCTAGTCGTCCTAAGATAGATTTTAAGGCATATGAAGCTACTACAGGCCTAACCCGCTGATAGTGGAAAATATATGACTTGAATACAAATTTGACCAAGCCTCAGGCTGGAAACAGTCATGGATGTAAATTAAAAGATATCAGTGGCTCAACAAATATGGTCTAAGTTGATATGTTGCAAGTGATAAAATTTTTGAGACAGTTCTCTGATTTATTGCGATACTTTAATGAAATTTAAATTTTAACTCTTTCCTCAGTGTGGGCGCCTATGGTTGCCCAAACATTTCCTGGTGTGGCTATTAATCGACGTTTCATTACAACAATAAATTGTAATGCCATCTATCAATGAACCACTGACATTTTAACCCATCTGAATACTTTATATTGAAGCTGATAGATGGAGCCACCAGTTCAATGCTTTACTATGGCCATGAATAAATCAACAAATGAAAAAAATATATGAATACCAAAAATATTTGTCAGGTAAGAATGGCATCTCAAGAAATCGTAATTTCGAGAGATGTTATTCTTTCAGATTTATTTGCTGATATTGACAGTGAAAATGAATACATATGCATACCTTACTTAAACATTGAAATAAATGATCCAGATATATTTTATAATGATTTGCGACTGTTGTGAACATGGTATCTGCTCCAACAAATGGACACACAAGTAATTTATGAACAAATTCAGATTTACAAACCAATATTTTCAGTTTAACAGCTAGAACAGGACTGAACTTTGTTCAGAACGAAATGAGCCATTTTAATTACTAAAGTATTTTATAACTGACGAATTAGTCGTCTTGTGAAAGAAACTAACAAATAATTGCAAAACAAGGATTTAATAGTGACAGTAGTTCTAATATTTGTATCGAGAGCATTCCAGGAATGAGCTACAGCAACAGTAAGAGAGAGAGAGAGAGAGAATATAAGTTATATTTGTGAAGAGAGCTAGAGAGTGTGTGGGTACCAAGATTATGATGAGCATGTAGAGGGACTATTCGTGAGGAGAGGTATTGAGGATATCCTGGTAGCAATATTTTCTCTATCAGTACAAGAGTATGTAGATGCCGTCCATAAGGCCGTAGCCAGTCAGGTTTGTTATAATATGTAGAGATATGGTCACGTTCACCCTCCCCCCCTCCGAAATTTAATGAACAAAATATATATGGCTTTATTTATGGCTCAAACAATATCAAAATCAAGGCACAAGTACAAATTAAGGGGCTGTGTTGCCATAAAAAAAACACTTCAGATAGCTTCTATCATCATTTAGAATCTTTCTTGCTTCTGGAAATTGAGTGTGCACCCCCCCCTCTCCCCCCTCCCAAGCAACTATTGGCTGGCTATACGGCCTTGCACACGTGTTTAGAAGTTTGTGTAGTTTACTAGCGAGTTCAACAGTCATGTCATTGTCAACTATATCACAGTAGTCAAAGTGAGGAAGTATTAGAGATTGAATGAGTGAATTTTTAAGAGCAGCAGGAAAAAGTTCTAATATGACGATAACTTAGCAACTAAAATTTCTTGATTACTATATTGAAAGCTTCACTGGAATTTAAGAGTGTTAGTAATACTAATGGTCTGTTGTCTAGTGCCAGTCTAATGTCGTCTGTGACATTAATTAGTGATGTGGCTCTGGTTGGTGTGGTTCAAATCCAGACTGATATTTGTCTGGTAGATTGTTGGCAGTTCGGTATTCATATTTGACTATGTACTATGTATTCTAAGGTTTTGTGTAAAGCTGGAAGGATACCTATTGGTCTTTAGTCCTTTACTGTACGTGGAGAAGCAATTTTCCCAATGGGTATAACAAAAGCAGTTATCTAAGCAGTAGGAAAAAGTCCAGTTTGTAGAGCGATATTAAAAAATCTGTGATACGTTCAGGTTGATGATGAATTTATGTTAGATAGAATGTAATAGGAATTTTGTCTGTGCCCTTAGCTAGTAATGTTATTATTTTATTTGCATTAAATACCTCAGAGGGTGCTATAAGCTTCAAACAAAAATGACTGTGTCTTGTGTGCTTGAATAAAACATTATTTATAGTGTGTTATTTAATCTTAATTCTCATTTAAGGTTAGAAACAAATTTCTCTGAGGAAAATTGGTAAAATTTCCAAGTTTTTATATTTCATCGACAATTTATTACACCCAGTTTGCTGTGAAGACAAACTATATAAACTCGGCCTTAACTTGATAGTTATGTTGTTAATATTGTTCATTCTATATGTAATAAAAATCCATTAATACTTGCTTTATTTTAATTACAAAAAGTTAATTGCATGAGATTGTGTTTTGGAAAGAATATAGAAAAATGGCTGCCAAGCCTGCGCAGATAGCTATATAAACGCACACTAGGAAATAGGTTGGTAAGAAAACTAAAGTAGTCACTATTATGTAAACCTGAGAAGGAATTAGTAATACACCAATTCATTATTATTATTATTATTATTATAAGTACTTTTTGTTTTTAGCTTGCAAAATATATATGCAACATATGTAGTCGAGGTGATGTAGAGGAATCTATGTTGCTTTGTGATGGTTGTGATGACAGCTACCACACTTTCTGCTTAATGCCGCCTCTTTCAGAAATACCAAAAGGTTAGTTTACTGTTTCAATATAAGTACTATTTTATGAGGTTGCATTTGAATATCTCCCACTGAGCTATCCAAGATTTGTCCTTTGGTCAGAGTCATTCTTCAATCATATCTTAAGGCAGAGTTTATGATGGGCGTTTGAAAATCATTGCGTACTATATGCTATCATTGATACCACAACCACTAGCGACTCGGGAGTGGCTTACTGTTGCTGTCAGTACTATACAATGACAAGCATTAACTTTATACATTTTATTCACTTTCGCGTACAATTGTACAATGTACACTTCCAAAGCTTTAAAAAATGTGTTTAAAATACACAAATGTTAAGAAAGCAAACCGATTGATTAAACTTGGGATTAGACCACCAGAATCTACCCCATTTCATTTCTTACCTTCATATATTTTACCAAATTTCACTGATGTACTCTAAAGTGTCCAAACCTGAACATGCGAATATATTAATTGTCTTCTTAATTTATACATTATATACGCTTAAACTTAACTAGCTCAGCATTGGATTTTATCTACATTTAATTGTAAGTTAATAACTAACCTTTTGGTTCAAGGGGATTGGCGATGCCCAAAATGTGTTGCACAAGAAGTGAGTAAGCCGATGGAAGCATTTGGGTTTGAGCAAGCTCAACGAGAATATACTCTACAGCAGTTTGGAGAAATGGCGGACCAATTTAAATCTGAATACTTTAATATGCCAGTCAATGTGAGTAGTTAGAAGGAACTCTGCGAATACATTGATTTTGAGCTTCAAACCAAGTTTTAAATAGAGCCCGGGCTTGAAAAATCTCAAAGCTTGCCATTATGAGCTCTTTAAAAGGGTTATTTTTTAATTGTTTACTCTTCACTCGACTTTATGGGATGTGTTTTATGCTGATAAAGTTTAAGGACTTTGTGTTGGAGTGGGGGGAGAGGGAAGAAGAACTTAATAAAGATTGTATCGTGCAGCAGATGACCATTGAAATGTCGAGTTAACTGGTTTTGTTGATCAAAGGAGGAAAGTAAAGAAAGTATGAGGCTTAGGTATTTCTTCTTTAGGAATTTTAGAACACAAATAGCTTGGTGAAACATGTTATTAATTACATCTTGATGCAAAAGTGTTCTCTGTACATCTTAAAAATCATTAATGCTCTAATTTGTCTCTCTTGTAATAAACCTGCACCAAGTCAACAGCTGCACTTCAGAGCTTCACATCCATTCATATTCTAGTGAAAGCTTTTTAAACTTTCCTAAGGAACAATAAATGAATCATAATTCATTTTTCAGTTACTATCACAGTATATTTAAAATTTAATACTTTAATTAATTATTATGGCCTAATGTTTTAATTATTTAAAAATAAGAAATTTTAGATTTTAAAACTTTTATTAATATCTATTAGTCATTTAATTTTTAAAAAAAAGTAATTTTAACACACATTTATTTTTTATTTACATATTAAGTTTTAAAATTATATATCTATTTAACCTAAGTTCAACTTGGTTTAATACTTGAATCAAAAAACTTGAGCTCGCAGACCCCTAATTTTAACAGTAGTCTTTTTGCCTTTTTGTATACTGATTGCAATTTTGTAGATTCTAACACCAAGTAGGTAGGGCAATGCCTTAGTGATAGTTTCAATGAATGTTTATCCTTTTTATCTGATGTAATCTATCAATCTACCTTTTTTTTAAATTACAATTTTTTATTTATTGTAATCTACTATTTACTAGAATATTTTCCCAGAGATTGTTTGGATATTTTAAGCTATATTATATTTTATTCATGCTTCTTATTGTAATTTGTATTTTGGCCTTAAAGATTTCAGGGCAGATATGCACAACAAAGTGGTAAGAATATCTCTTCATTAAGCTTTATCATATAGCTGCAGGTCAGACTTTAGCACTGCTGCAGGAGGCTATGGTTCATTTCAACAAAAAATAATTGTCTCCGTTTCACACATGGTTTAACTATAATAGCTGATACAATGCTTAGGAAATGACAACAAGTTTTGAGTAATATTACAACAAATACAGTTTGGTGTCCACATGCTCTTAAGGCATGACCCTCACAATATACAAGACTGCTGATGACATGGCGATTAGGATTCGAATCCTGGTCAGGTGGTCTGAGGTTTGTTTTCCTTAAACGGTTTTCCACTCTTCCTCCATACAAATGTAGATACACTTCCTTTAAATTCACCCTTCCTCATCCCCAACTCATTAGTGAAATTAATACATATTTGTATGACCTAACAGGTAGTAATATCATAATCATTATCAACAACTGTTTCCAACCTAAGGCCGAGTCAATTTAGTAAAATGCCTCCTTCTTCCTCTATACTTTCACTACTCTTCCTCCTTTAATTGCTTCCATTCTTCTCCTCTCACTTGCACAATTTCTGTTATATGCTCCTTACAAACGTCATTCCCATGGTCTCTACTTTCTTAGTCTCTCTTACGTTAAATGTCCATGTTTCTGCTGCATATATGACAATAGATACGGTACTTCCTTACACTTGAAAGGCCCTCTATTCTCCATAGCATGTCTCACATCTATAAAACAACTCTCCTTGCGGTCCTCTTTTATTAAATCCTCTCTACTCATCACCATTGATTATGAGATGTGTTAGTAGCCAGATGACAAATTTATAAAAATTCTTATCTGAATAGTATATTAAACTAAACACCATGTATGTTAGATTTAAATTTAATATTTTTGAACTTTGTCGTTTCTCAATTTTTTTCATGGAACACCTAATCACATCTTGGGGAACACAGTGTTAGGCCAAACATAGTTTAGGAAATAATGATCTACTTTATAATATGGGGAGGTATTAAATGTGTGAACTTCAGCGTTTCTTTGTAGCAAAAGAATTGAATTCTATTTTTGTTGCATACCCAACTAAAATGATCAATATTAGTCACTCTTTTTGATGTCAGAAACTGTTGATAATATTTAAAAATAAAATCAATATAATCCATATTATATATTCATATTATTACAAAGAAATAGACCTATAAATAGCCTCCAGTTATATACTCTCGAAAAACAATAATTTTGGTTTTCACATCGTTCCAGTTTTATTTTGTATGAAACTAAATTTATTATTGTGTGGGAATAGTGATCAAACCATTACAACTAGGGTAAAATTTAAAAATATAAATATTCCACAATGTTATCATCTATTGATAATATTCCTCGAAATACATAAGTTAATATTTCACGCAAGCAACTATTATTAGGTATTTGAATTTTGCTGATAAGAGTCTCTTACGTTAGATGGTGCCTGAGAAATTAGTGGAAAAAGAGTTTTGGCGTATAGTTTCTTCCATTGATGAAGATGTTACTGTTGAGTATGGGGCAGACTTGCACACCATAGAACACGGCTCTGGTTTCCCAACAAAATCCAAGCAATACAAACATCCAATAGATCAGGTATGTTAGTATGTATGTTTTTCTTATGTTGTCTCGGTATATATGTCAATTTCTAATAAATCTTCAATTCAAACCTACCCTCTTTAAGTAAGGTTTACCTTTTATACTCTTTGTTGAGTTGTTGTTAAAACTTATAATCATTCTCCACCGAAATTAACATTGTGTTATAGTTACATTTAAGGAATAATGGTTTCAAATAAATGTATTGCTATGTTGTGTAAGGTGGTCTAGGGGTAAGGTGTCAGACATCTGTGCTGGGGGTCCGGGGTTCAACCCTCGGTCCCGGCACAGATTTATCTGATTGCCAAACCCTTCCTTCACCTCTGACAAGATGTGTATTAATCACAACTTGTGAATGTGTGGAATGCCAGGCCTGCACCGTGGTTCGGATTCCACATTAAACTGTAGGTCCTCCATTTCATCCCACAATCACCCTACCATTACACATTAGCGTAAGTGCATATAACCTGAATGGGTAGTAAGATGCGGTGCTAATAATAATAATAATAATAATAATAATAATAATAATAATACTGTTGTGTATTGTAAATTAACATTCTCCTTTCTTAATTATCAAATACGCATTATATTGTTTTGTTTATCCTAGTAATGTTAATGTTTGTTTTTTATGCTAGATAAAAGTGTTGTTTAAAAAATAAAACCAACAGGTTATGGGCCCAGGGGGCTTTAACAATGTTTATGTTGCATATTAAAATAAATTATCTGTGTGTTTAAAGTTATAGGATGATCAGAAGTGAGATAACATAAAACACGTTTTTGACGCCTGAAATCAGTGGATTTTTCAAGAAATCAAGATGGCATCCGGAATTTCAATGCACATCGAAAAACTAGGAAAAGACAATTATGACACATGGAGACAACAAACAGAAGCAATCCTTATATAGAATGACCACTTGGAATACATGGATTGAACTATTCTCAAGCCGGCAACAAAGGAGGGTGTCAAGGCGGCAACCATTGCTGCGAATGTCTCACTCACAGCCGCGTGGGACAAAGCCGATCATAAAGCTAAAGCAGACTTTGTCTTGGCTGTGAATACTGCAGAGCTTTGTCAAATAAGACATTGTAAAACATCCCATGAGGTGTGGCAAAAACTAGAACTAGTTTATCAGTCAAAGGGGCCTGTTAAAAAAGGAAAGCGACAACTAAAACAGCTTTTGTTCACAAAAATGCATGCGGGGGAAAACATGGTGGATGACTTTACAAACTTTCTTAACACAGTTGATAAACTCAGCGAAATTGATATTTGCATCTCTGAAGAGTTATTAACTATAGTGTTAACCGTATAATGTGCCAGATAAGTAGTTTTTCGGAACTCGCGCCAACTGTAAATCAGAATGTTATTTTAGTGGATGACAGCACGACCGACATAAAGGAAATTAGAACCGCAGTAATGAATGTTTTAGATAGAAAAGTCCAATTAGTAAATTTGCGACTAGAAAACACACTTTTTGTACCCGCACTTAAGATTTTTTTTTTAACCATTTAGAAGAGATCAAAGCATCATAGAAGGGATGCATATCGCGGGTATAAAAAGAAATCATACAGTAGCAGAAACCCTAGAACAGAATGGCAAAGCCGAGCAAATAAATCTCACACTGGTGGAGACAGCATGTTGTTGGATTCCGGCTTGCCCAAAGGTTTTTAGGCTGGATGTCCTGATGTCAGTGATAATAACCTCCAATCGAAGAATTCAAGTGAGTTTTGTTTTCAGAAATCCCATGCTAAGACTTCACAGTGATAAAGAATAAGAGGAGGCCTGGTTGACCTAAATTGATTTAAACTGGTGAGCTGGGAAGACCAGTAAAATCATTTAATTTTGTAGTGAAAAATCCTGAAAGTGCGAGCTTGAGCAGAATGGCAGAAAGCGATGGAAACTGAGTTTAATGCTTTGACACAAAGCAAGGCCTGGACATTGATGCCACGCCCTAAAAATAAATTGTCATTTGCTGTCAGCGGACATGCAAGACACAGTGTAATCGAGTGTAAAGTAGAACGCCACAAAGCTAGATTGGTAATGAAGGGCTACACTCAACATCCTGAGATCGACTTCTATGAAACTTTCTCACCAGTTAGCTCAGAGTTGGGCATTACTTTGTACCAGCTTAATGTTGTGATGGCCTACATAAATGGAGATCTTGATGAGTGGATCTATATTGAGCAGGTGGACGGTTTCAGTACTCCTGGAATGGATCATCTAGTTTGTTTGCTTGAAAAGTCTAGCTCTGGACTAAAACAGGTCGTCAATGGTTTAAAAAAAAATTCACAAAAGACTAAAGACCTTTGGGCTAAAACAATTAAATGGTGACAATTGTGTATACTGTGTGAATGATGTTTGTGTGACTGATAGTTGTCTTTGTAGATGATTTAATCATCACGACAAACAGCAAAGAAGCTTACACAAGATTGAGAGATGATTTATCTCCAAACTTCCAGAGAAAGGACTTAGGAAAACTACACTACTGTCTTGGAATTGAATCCAAACAAGATGAGACTTCAAAGTTGGTCACTATGTTACGGAGATCCTACATAGATGATGTTCTCAAAGAATTTGGTACTCAAGACTGCAAGCCAGTGAACATTCCATTAGATGGAAACTGTAAATTAGTCAAAGCCATGGAGCCATCCACAAAGGAAGGGGCAGAAAAAATTAGGGATGTTTCATATCAGCAACTCATTGGTTCTCTGATGTACCTCGCAGTATCGACAAGATCTGACTTCTCATATGCAATGAGCCCCTTGAGCCAGTACAATCGAAACCTTGGAAAAGTACACTGGGTTGTGGCAAAACGTGTCCTGTGATACCTGGCTGCGGCTTCGAGGGTAACTGGTTGATGTCACGACGACAGCAACGTTGTGTTCAGACACGTGTGGGTAGGGGTAGGAAAAAGGTTGGCGAGAGTGTTCTGGCAGTGGAACAGAGTTAGAGAGTTAGGACAAAATTGCTCTTTACGAAACACAACAATTTATTAGCTCTTTCAAACAGGTGGGACACCCGGGTTGGGTAGCTACTCTCCGACTGGCCAATGACCGAGGAACCACGGTGTTAAATATCCTCCACTGCTACCTGTCCTTGTCCAATGGGAGAAAAGGGAGCTTCCATTGGCGCGGGAAAACGTGAGCGATAGTGGCCGTCAAGCGAGCCAATAAAAATAGGAGTTCTTATGGGTGCTGAGTACACAACTGCGCAGTATGGAGCTACGGAGCTAAACACCTCACAGATAAACTACAAATCACACAAAACAAGATACTCAGAGCCATCACTGGAGCACCCTGGTGCACTAGAACAACAGACCTACATGAAATGACTAAATGCAGGCAGCTGCAAGACATATACAGGGAAAGGAACAAAAAACTCTACGAACAGGCAGACACACAAACTAACGACATAGTACGGGAACTAGGATGTTACGACCCAGCTGAGAACAGACGCTACAAGAGACCATGGCTGGCGTAGACGAGCACTATATTTACTAACCAAGTATATATTATAATCACTAAGAAAAAAAAAATCCCTAGATTTAGGAAAAAAAACATTAATATTGTGATACTATCCCAACTAGTTTAGTAAATAACCAAATTGTTAATCGACTACGCCAGGACAGCGGGATCGACGACAGCCCCCCCACCTTCCCCATCCTGTATCTAACCTCAGACCCGACCTTCGCTCATTTCATGCCATTACTACCCTTAGTCACGGCTGGACGCCACTGGGATAACTGCCTAGGTTGTCTACTAGCCAGAGGATAATACTGGCGCCGGGGGCGGCCCCAGATGGGGAATGGAAATGTATCCACCTCACTCCTAATCCCAAGAAAAGAAAATCCTACCCCAACAAGCAACTCTTTATTACCTTTGCCACCGCCGGACTCCACAGGGATAACCGACTAAGTTTTCTATGAGTCAGAGAATAACGCTGGCGCCGTGGTCGGCCCCTGATGGGGAATGGAAATGTAACCATCCGCGTCAAACCTAATCCCTACAGTCAAGTTAACCCTTCGATCCTTTCCCGGAAATTGACTCATGTAACATCAACATATCATCATCATACCTTATAAACACCTTCCTCCATCCCAGTCAAGAAAATTCCTCCCCAAATCCCGAGACCCAGCGCAATCATTCATTATCACCAATTTCACCTCACAGTGTTAATTAATTATATAAATGTTTTTTACATGGTATTAAGTTCATTCATGAGGTCAGGAGTCGTGATAGTGACTCCGTACTCGAACATAAGATCAGCCCTTTCACAGGGGACCTAGCTTGGCGTTTCTGTCAAGGTGGATATCTTGCGTCGGACAACACAACCAATCACCTGTAGTATTCTGCAGGCTCATTTCATCTGTTCCATTTCATCAGGTTAATAAGTTCATTCACGAGATTAAGAGTCATGACAATGACTCGGTACTCAAACAACAAATCAGCCCTTTCTCAGATGACCTAGCTTGGCACAACTGTCAAGGTGGATAGTCTGAGTCGGGCAACAGGGGAAACCCGGCGCTGAGTACAGTGGACTTTCGATATTGTATTACCTTAGTCACCACCGGACTCCACTGGGATAACCGACTAGGTTTTCTACGAGTCAGAAAATAATACTGGAACCGCTGTCGGCCCTAGATGGGGAATGGAAATGTATCCATTCACATCAAATCCCAAGAAAAGTTAAAATCCTACCGATCCATTTCCTGGAAAGCGACTCTCACAAATCAGCCACAATTCACCATCATACCTCAAACACACCTCTCCCATCCCAAGAAAAGAAAATCCTTTCCCTACCCGAGACCCAGCGCAATCACTCACAATCACCATTATCATCTCACAGCGTAATTCATACTTCTGTAGTTTTCTTACAGCTTCATCTCATTGGTTTCACCTCATAGGTAAATAATTAATCATACGTGAGGTTAAGAGTCACGAAAGTGACTCGGTACTCAAACAATAAATCAGCTCTTTCTAAGATGACCTAGATTGGCACTTCTGTCAATTTGGATATCCTTAGTCGGGCAACAGTCGTACGGCTGAGTAAAGTGGGGAACTCGTCACGGACGGCTTAGAGACATGTACTGTGGAGCAGTCCAGGCAGTAGAGAGGGTGAGGGGCACGGCCTGTGCAAGTGTGGAGGAAAAATACAAGGGCCGACTGAGCAGTGAGGCACAACAATCTAAGACTTGAGTTTCTGACCTCCAGTGACACTGGTGGTCACGAAAGGAGAGACCAACTTCTTGCATCAAGGGCCATTAAATGGTGGGTAGGTTTACCCAAGATACCCAGTGATGACGGGTTCACCGACTAGTAGGAGTTGCTGGACCCAATATGGTCACTGTGTGTGCTTGAACGCGTGGCTCCACTTGGAGGGTATGACCACGGTTGGTTATAGGTACTCAGGTTAGCCAACTGTAGATGTTGCAGGTATGGCATCCCAGGCTGGAGAGGGACTCCCCCTAGTAAGGGAGTGTCCACAAGTCCAAGGGGTCACTATATTGGTGGTATATTTCTTTCATAAATAAATTATAATAATTGACCAGAGGACCTTTTGTTTGTCAAAAGCATTTCTTTTAAAATATAAAACGTGTTTGATTGGTCTTAGACCCGGTATTGGTATTTTATCATAAAAATGTGTGTAGTCCCTGATATATCCCTCTTTGTAATCCAGATTCCCAATTTCACAGTTTTATTTGATTCTAAGTGCTTTAACTAAACATAAATGTTGTAGTTTATCTTATACTATATATCATATTTGAAAGACGGTACACGAAAGGTGCATAGAAAAGTATAAAAGGAATCAACACAATATGGATTTCATTGTGAAAAGAACACAGTTCACATGGTAAAAAGGATATAATTCAATTACTTCATAAGCGAAGAGAGGTTTTCCTTTAAGAGGTTTATGATATATTCGCATCCATTGTCCATTTACTGTGATTGTCCTTTATGTTATTCCTCTTACGTGTTCCTCTCTAAGTGGCCTTCATTATTTACAAATTTCCTTTTTCTCCCTTTAGTGTTTTTTTTTTGTGTACCCTCTTTTAAGATATTGTGTTGCGTGTTTTACACTCCCTCCTGATGAGTTCCGCTAGAATGAAATTTAGGTCGGTGAATTTGTCCGTAATGATCGACTTTCTTCAAGAGGTAGCCATTACCTTTTTGTCCATTGACAGCAGTTAAAGTGTGAACTTTGCACCTTCTTTCAAATATAATACAATTACCTCCTAAAGGGAAAAGAGGTTTTCCTTACCCAAAAAATGCTTTGTATCTCAATTTCATTTGGGCTATCCACAATTAATACCAACTATTTTAATTACATGAGTAGGAAGGTAAGTTTAAATCAAATGCACCATTATATACTTAAAGAGAAAATTATTATAATGGAGTTAAAAATAATCAGCCGGTCAAGATTTACTCCTTGTTCTTCTGGGTAATTTTCAAGATACCAACTCTGCTGTTATTA
This sequence comes from Timema cristinae, assembly GCA_039000515.1. Lineage (NCBI taxonomy): Eukaryota > Metazoa > Arthropoda > Insecta > Phasmatodea > Timematidae > Timema > Timema cristinae. The sequence goes on from JBCFYV010009882.1 coordinate 108,575,130, forward strand.
CTTTAGCTATCAAAACTAACATATTTTAAAAATAATATTGCTTGCAATGTATAATGAGTAACTAAACAAAGAAAATAAATAATATTAACTTGGTGAATGCATAATTAAAATGAGTAGGTGTCATGAAGTATTTTCAGACAGAATAACATGACATTTACACCATTTTTGGTGGGTTTTTTCATAAACTGTATAATCATATATTTCAGAAAAATGTAAACAATTTTAACATTATTTCTAAATATATTATGCAAAAAATGCATGGGAGAACCCCATTCTTACCATTAAATACATCCATCTAATTTTGCTTACTTAACTTGGAAGGTATAAAGTTTAAAAAAAATTAAAATATTGCTTTTGTGCTCTACAATAATTAATTAATTTATTCAACTGGGCATAATCTGTGTTTAATAGTCAATAGTTGGCCTTTGCATTCATTTGAACATTTTTTTCATTTTGGCTGTATCATATAAGTACAATAAATCATGTACTGTTAAATGCATATTTCTCTATGCTGTATTATTAAATAAATGTATAAATATGATAAATACTTGTTAAAGGAGAAACATACAAAGAATGGTATTCTCTGCAGGAGTATGCCCACGCCAATTGGAATTTGAACAACCTTCCAGTGCAAGATGGCTCTGTTTTAAAGCATATAAATGCTGATATCTCAGGAATGAAGATTCCTTGGATGTATGTTGGGATGTGCTTTGCAACTTTTTGTTGGCACAATGAGGATCATTGGAGCTATTCTATTAATTATATGCATTGGTTAGTAGCTATTGAAAATATGTATTTCAAAGTGTCTTCCAACATTAAACTGACTACCTAGGGCAGTATTTCTCAAATTGTAGTCTGAAGATGTGATCATGGGTAAAAAATAAATATTCTGTTAAAGAGTCAAAGATTATGAGATTGACAGGCTAAGTCCGCAAAGTCAACAATACTCTATACTACAAGTAGTATTACATGTTAAATGTGCAGAAGAAACAATCTAATAAAATGGCTGTCTTTTACTGCTTTTTGAATGCACTAATAGAATTTACAGCTTCAGCAAAGGGACAGGTAGCTAGTATTTAAAGGCTGGGGGTTCCCCATATGCATACTTGGTCAGACAGTATGAAAGTTTGTAAAATACTGCTCTAGAGGAAAACTAAAACTAAAAAATGAGTCAAATTTATTTGATAATACTTTAATAAATAGAATTTAAACAAAGTGTTGCAATCTTTTTATAAGACTTTTATTATTGCCAGCTTTCACAGATAAAACAAGAGAAAAAGATGGATATAATTTTTTCAAATTATTTACATTTTAGCCTAAAAAAAAGTAAATTGATAGATAATTTCAAGATTTGCACTGTTTGGTAATTCTTATTAATGGGCCAGTTGACAAGTACATTGTTAGCGGGAATATTTCCGGACAAACTGGAATTAATTTTAATCTGTTTGATTGGATGTCATAAAACACATACTAATTTTGCACCCCCTGACTGGCTTGGATTTGGCCACAATCTTAAAAAAACGACCAAAAACTATTTTCTTTTAATATCTCTAAATAGCTTGGCTTGTTTCAACTTCAGAGCAAAATATTTAGTTACCGAAATTAAAGATGAGTAAATTATCCACAAAAGACACATTATACACGTTTGTCCTGAGACTGCCTATTTTGAAGCAATAAGCATAGAAATATGTGTTTTTTTGTTTTGTTTTTTTGAGTTTGCTATTTTTATTTTTTTTACTATTGGCAGTTTGCAGCTAAACGATTTGTTCATTTTTGCTTCTTTATACAATTTGTATTGATTCAATCCAAGAGGCCATTTGGTTTTCTGTGTACTCTTTTCCACACTACCTAGAGGTAAAGTATTTGATGCATTTTTTTTTTCATGGTACAATAGAGTCTCAGAAACTCAACCTAATGTGGACTGAGATGGTGCCGAGTTTTATGAATGAACTTGCATAAGATGCATGTTTACTATGTCATGTTTACTAAACAAAGATGAATCACAGCACAGTAGCGAATAATATAGGTACAGTACTGTACATATAATATTGTATTAATTCAAATAACACGTTACTGAATTGGAAACTAACAAACACAACACTTGTAAAAACACCACAGCACAACTGTTCCACTTGAGTACACAAACAACTGAGGGGTTATACAGTTGAACGACCTTGGATTGTGATGAATGGCGCCAACTACTGTGTGCATGTGCGCGTGTCATGTGATTGAATGTCGAATTTCCGAGAGACTACTTTATCCCCAAAACGCCTATTCCGTTTTAATGTCTTTACGTTTATTTTGAAGTTGACAGTTCACATTAACTCTTCTATTTTTTTTCTTTTTTATATTGTTCATTATATGCCTTGATCTTGCCTTTCTACAACATCTTTCTCGTAGTCTGAAGTTAGTTGATAGTTGTCAGAATATTCCAAAGCGTTTTCTCTTTCAATATCCATCTCCTCGTCATCCACATATACAATATTTGAACAAGACATGCCCTTGCATGAACAAAACATTACAGAGCAATTTAAACCAGCTTTGTGACAGTTACAAGCGGCATTGCAATGTTTAGCAAATTCACAAGAACTGAGTTTTAATAACTCCTGGGGGGAATTTTTCCATCCCTAGTCTAAAGCTGATTTTTCATTTCCATTTAATTGTTGAATTTGGTTGTAAGTAAGAAACGAGTGCAAGGGAGCTGCATCTTTGGTTGGTGGAAATGATGCTAGTTTTGGAAAATTCTGATAGTAGAGTGTGTGAATGACTCACAGTTTTTTTGCTCCTTATAGAAGAAGCAGCAATTGTTCTGCTTTTTTTGTGCCCTCTGGAGACACATTTGGGTTCTTGAAAACCTTAACAGCTTCTCTAGGTCTTTCTTCTTCTTTGGAAGTTTAACTTGTTTTATTTTCCCCTGCCTGTATAATCCAGAAGTATTATTGCAGCCACCAAATAAGTGTAGAAACCAAAAAAGGTTGCCTCTAAATGACACATCCAAATTGGTACTGTGGGGGGCATATATCCTTCTATGAGACTTTCTTTGCCTGTATAAAAAATAAATGTTGGAATTAAATTCACACAGAGCAGTAAGAATGACCAGTGAATCAATGTCCTTGCCTATTATAATTATCAATTTGTAGTGATTTGATGCTTCAATTTCAGTAGTGATAATTAATATATCAGCATCTTCAGCAGCTTGCTTGACTGTCAGTCGTTAATCATGTACAGAGCACTGAGATAATTTTAATTTAATTCCTTTTGTTAAACAAGAACGTTCCTTGCGATACAGTGCTACCATTTCTTTCATCAAACTGGACGTCTGTGGCTGAACAAATTTTCAATTGGTGAATGTGAATGCTCGGCAGTTTTATTTCTTTTTGCAGTAGTATCCTCTGGGTATCCATCAAAAACTATTATTGCATTCGGCAAGAAATTTCATTTTACATATTTGACATTTATCCAAAATTGCAGAATAAGTTTCTTGTTGGTGACTGACAATTTTGTGGAGTAGAATTCCACTGTCCACTAGGCCTACATAGACAGTAATTTATATATTTTTTTTTTCAATGGGTGGAAATGAGTCAGTCATACGTAGATGATTTTACTGTTTTTGACATTTCTATCTCATCGAAGTGTGACAGTGGATAAGGCGCTAGTTTGTATTTGAAGTACTCTTCTAAATGTTTCTGGGGTTTGTTGAGAAATTAAATTCTTTGGAAAAGCAAAGCAGAGCTAATTTTAAGAATTGGGGGTTGAGTGACAGGGAACAAAGATAGTCTGAACAACCAACCTGGAACACATTTATAGAGTTTTATACAAATTTTAAAATATTTGTCCATTAGTTTTGTTTTCAGTAGGGTGAATTTTACATTTATACATATAAACCCTTTTAGACCGTCTTTCTTCTTTTTTAAATGGCGTCCTTGATCTTTCTTCTATTTATCTTACATATAAATAATTATGTTGACACTCTATTAAATAATTTACTCATCTTTAAACTTGGTAACCACATATTTTGTTCTAAAGTTGATACCGAGATGTTTACCAATATTTTAATATTTTATTTGGGGCACATTTTTCAATATGGCGGTCAAATCCGAGTCTGTCAGGGAGTCAGGGAGTGCAAAATTAGTATGTGTTTTTTGACACTCATTCAGAAAGATTTAAGTTAATTCCAGCTTGTCTGGAATTAGTTCCGCCAGCAGCCATTTTAAACTATCTGTTGACTGGTTTATAAGTAATTAGTGAATTTATATTTATAATGATAGTTAGAGAAAATTGGGAATTTTGAATTTTAAAGAACTCTTAAAATAAATCTAATAATAATTGGAAAAATGTGGTAAATTATTATTTTCCCATTTGGCAACTTAGCACAAATGCAAATGTTGATGTGTTGGTACACGCTCCTCTTGTAACCCAGAATTATGAAAATTTTTATCATTTGTCTCTTTTGATTGATACTTTGCTTATCGAATTTTAATTTTAACTCTGGTTTTAGCTGACTTAATCTTCAAGATCATCTTATTTATATTAGGTATATGATGGGAGTTTTATTTCACAAATATTTTATGGACAAATTAATGATGCAAGTTTAACAGTTCTGTCAAGTTGATCTTAGTAATAAAAATTTGATTTTATGACATGTCATTCCAGTACAATTTGTAATTTTATTTTGGGGGTAAAAAAAACTTTTAAATGTAGTATACTATAGTGAAAAAGTTGTAAAAAGAAATGGCTACCACCTAGAAAGAGTACTGAAAGACATTGGTTAGTTATGTATATCGCCTAATATTTTTCTAGCATTATTTTATTAATATATGGTAAGTACAAATGTTATAATTTTGAATCTGCTTTTTGGTATCCTGTACTTTTTACCTAGTCTTCTGATATTCATTTTTTTTTTTTATATAATTTAAAACAGGTTCACTAATTCCAAACTAAATTTAACTCACTCACTCTGTAAATATATTTGTGGGGATTGTTTTAATTAGCATAGCATCATTGAGTTGGTTTAAGAATAGTTTCCCAATAGAACAGTATTCTAAATTATTTCTTTCAGGGGTGAACCCAAAACATGGTATGGTGTACCAGGTAATAAAGCAGACAATTTTGAATCAGCAATGAAAATGGCAGCACCTGAGCTGTTTCAGTTACAGCCAGACCTCCTTCATCAACTTGTGACTATAATGAATCCAAACATTCTCATGAATGCAGGTATTTAATTTGTTGTAAGCAAAAACAGGAATTTAGATTAGTTCATATTGTTAATTCGAATTAGTTAAAATGTGTGTCTATTTGAACACTTTTGTTAAACATTTATTGGGGGTGGACGGGATCACGAACTCACAGGAGAAGTTAGAAAATGTATCCATTCCTGAAAGTCGTGCAGGAATTTACCCTTCCTGAAAGTTGGATGGGATTGGCCATTTCTTGTAAAGTTTCAGGCAGGAAACAAAGTGTGCTTTGTGTTCATATACTGCTTAATCATTATGGTTAACTTCTTTTGTAGTGTTTTCTTTGTCCTGTAGCATGCTTAGGGAATAAAAAAAGGGGGGGGGGGGGTTTGAGTAGGTTCAGGTATTTTAACGTCTGTGTAGAGACAAACAAGTTGGGAGACACTGACTCATTGTGCTCTGTTTATCAACAGTTATTTGTTAGGTTCACCAAGCAAGATAGTTTGAAAGATTTAGAGGAGGACAGAGATATATTCTTCTCTACCATGGGTGAGGAAGAGAAGGTAGTTTGCCAAGATCAACCATTCAAACCTAAAGAACATTTAAGTGGTTTCACATATGTATAATATTTAAGGGTTGTTAAATATAGATAACATTTAAAGGATTTTAATAAACCTAAGTAACACATTATATTAAGGGGTTTCAAACCTATACCCTGATTTTGGCAGTTACTAAAGCTACTAAAATTTTTTTATTATTTTCAAACATCAAGCCATGTTATCTGCAGCCGTCACTTCTGATAGATATTATCAATACCTATAAAATAACAATAATATTATAGTAAAATTTTATAAATGTTGACAACAAAGAAATATGTTTGAATTTTCTAAACTATTCTTATAACCAAAATAAGGTTATAGTTAACATGTTATAGTTTCAAGCTTAGATAACATTTAAGAGTCATCAAACATTATGTTTTATAGTAATTTTTGCACTCTGCAAATAAACACTATTTTCAAAATAAATTAACTAGATTTGTATTTTTCGATTTTCATTCAAGATTTTACTATTTATTTGATAAAAACAATGCTATTCACAGACCCCTATCTATATTATTATGTTTTATGATATATTATTTTATTATTATATTACATTCAATATATGCTGTTCATTCAGGTGACTTCATATAGTAACAAAATCAGATATTTTTATGTATTGAGATGAAGAATCATTTTTTGTTCCCTGAAAATTTAGAAGCTTAGGACATTGTTTCCGCTTTTAAATCTAAGGATTATTCACATTATTTAAATTATAATAGTGTTACTTACTCCCTCAATATACTGATTCTCTTTCATTTTACTTGTAAGATGGTTAAACCTAATTTATCCTATTTTATTTGTGAATTTGTTGAACTTGTCATTAAATGGTCCTTTTATTTTGATGATACATTTTTGAACATTTCTCCCTGAATTTAACACTCATTTTCTAGTTTCTCCGAAATTTGGGTTGAAATTAATACCTTTATTGATTATCTGTACTTTGCTAATATAACTCTTTTATCCAGGGCTTAGCATGTTGTAGCAAGTATGTTGACATTGTCTTACTACATGGTTCCTAGTGTGATTTATAATGTATTTTAGTTCTTAATCTGTTTCTTTAACCAAAATATCAACCTTAGGGGCTGTCCTTAAATTACTTGAATAATGATTTTCCGCTACCCCCTCCTCCTATATCTTACATAATTTTTAACGATTTGGTAAATTTGATTAATTTAATCACTTAGTTACTTTTACTAAAGCGAGTGACATGAGATTTTAGATTATATACTTTAATTGTAATAATTAAGTGAAATTGTATAATAGTTTTATTTATTTTCTAACAAAGGATTAAATCTTGTCCCACCATTATTATTGATAAAAAAACACCTTAGGATGGATTCTGACCCCACTCCCCAAAGCCTCTAATATATTTTAAGGACAACCTCTTCTAGTTACCATTATTTTTTTGCTAGAATACTGAATTATTCTCAAACTTTATTCATTTACAAATTCTACATGAAATAATTTTAATTTGTGTGTGTTTATAACATTTGTGAGCTAATTATTTAAGTGTAATACTTCAAATTTTTATATATAGGGGTTCCAGTTTGTAGAACTGATCAACGTGCTGGTGAATTTGTCATAACTTTTCCAAGGGCTTATCATGCTGGTTTCAATCAAGGCTATAATTTTGCTGAAGCAGTGAATTTTGCTCCCGCAGATTGGGTAATTTAATTTGTTATTATTGTACAATATAAAAATTATATTTGCAATAGAAATTATTTTTATTTACATTTAGAAAAATATTCACTTTGGTATATGGTAAGAGCCAAAAGGTGATACATTTTTGTTAGTAGACTATACCAACTATATTACAGTGTTCGTAAACACAAATACAAAGTTGCATTAAAGAAGTATTGAATGTGGTAGAACTGCCGCCTATGTTTAAAAATGACAAGGTATAAAAACCCATACCTTCAACTATAGAGTTTTGAAAGATGAAGCTATCTTCTCCAACAAACCGATTTTATATATCAATATAATGACTTTTTTCTATAGAAAAGTTAATTCCAATAAGTGATAAATATCCAGAACTTAGCCCAGATTTCATCAAGGAAAAAACTGAATATGATCTTAACAACTTTGATAGAGGGTGCGGACTAAAAATTAATTATCTTTTCAGTATGGAAGCCATTTATATTAAGCTTTGGCACTATAATTAAGTACTTTTATTATGCTATTCAGTAAGTTTGTATAGTGTAAATAAATATTTTAGCCCTAAAAAAATATAAAGTGTCGTATATAATATGTATTATGTAATAAAGTTGGCACTGGAACCCTGAAACCTTGTAGTGTGTCACAAAGCTGTTTGCTGATATTGACTAGTATAGACATTTAATCTAAATTAGTCTAACGGCCAACATTATCCTTTTAAAATTTAAATTCTGTGATGATTTATCTTTATGGTTTAATTTTTGTAGGATACAAACCTACTAATAAACACTCTAATCTTTAAATAAATTTTCTTAATTGGATTTCTACTAGGCTAAGTCATTATTATATAAATTGAATATTTAATTAAATACATATATTGTTGTAAACATTTGAATTGATTATTTCAGGGTATTTAAATATATATTATTAATGCCATCAAATTTGTAGGTATTCAGTTCCATTTCTGTTGAGGGATTTTTTTTTCTTTGCTATCTTCCTTTTTACAAGCTTGTTTTTAAATACACTTACTTTTTACCCTGTACTATGTCCAATAAATATTACATATGCAGTTTATTTTTAAATTCAGTTTGTGATTTATATTGATTAAAACATTTCTTTTTAGTTGAAAATTGGCCGCGAATGCATTGCTCAATATGCCCTTCTACGACGTTTTTGTGTGTTTTCTCATGACGAGTTGGTGTGCAAAATGGCTGTTGACCCTGAATCATTGGATATGGCCTTAGCAGCTGCTACATATAATGACATGATTCAAATGGTTGTTGCTGAGAAACATATTAGAAATTCTCTACAAGAGTGGGTATGAATTATTGTTAACCTATAAATCACCATAATTATTCGATCTCTGATCAGTTCAGCATTTAAATTTATATCAGGTCTAGTCTATTTTACTTTTATTGATTTATTTAAAAATCTTCTTTGATGTTTAAATCACAACAAATAAGATACGACTCGATTTAATTAAATTTGGTTTCTAATAAGAATATAATGTATCCATGGTACTAGTTTAAAAATAAATAATTTTGATAAAATCAAATAGATATTATTTAATCATACCTAAGCTTAGTATAATAATATTTGTTTTTTAAAGTTAGCTGATGAAATATTTACTTTAGTTAAAAATTCAAAATGTTGAGCCTGACTGCTGAGGATGGGGAGATCAAGGTTCAAATCTCTGTCGGGTGAACTGGGGGTGGTTTCTCCTAAATGGTTTTCCACTCTCCCTCCACGCAAATGTGGGTTCACTTCCTCTAATTCAACCATCCCAATTCCTAATCCATTAGTGTAATTAGTACTTAAAGCGTATAACCCGAACGGGTAGTAAGACGTGGTGCTAATATATAATAAAAATTCAAAAGAAATGGCAAATGCTTAAACCTGTATAAGGAAACTGATAACATAAGTACCTTAAACAAAGTACTAAACAAGGGATTCAACCTCCTGGAAAAGAGTGTTGAGAGGCCAGAATAAATATTTGTAGAGAGACTCCTATTTTCTCTTCTCTTCCTATTCATACATTGTTAGTGTTTTTACTTTTATTTTTGCTCTACCATTTTCCTAATATTCTATCATTTTATTTATTACAAAATATTCTTACATTGTAAAATCACACTATAGAAATTAAACTAAAATATACATATAAATATATAATTCTATTTGTAAGAAGGTACAGGAAAGGTGGATAGAAACATATAAAAGAGGGACAAACACAATATGAACTTTACAATTAAAAGAACACAGTTCACACTTTACATTGCTGCCATTGGACAAAGAGGTAATTGTTGGCTCTTAAAGAAAATTGATCGTCACCGCCCAATCCCCGACCTAGGTTTCATTCTATCGGAACTCATAAGGGAGGAGTGTGAAACGCGCAACACAACTTTCTAAAAGAGGAAACCATTGATTTTCTCTAAGAGGCAACCAGTACCTCTCTGTCCAGTGTCAGCAGTGTAAAGTGTGAACTGTGTTTGTTCCTTTTATATGTTTCTATTCATATTTCCTGTACCTTCTTACAAATATAATACAATTACCCTGTAAAGCCAAAAAAGGTTTTCCTTATAGAGATTTATATATTTAAAAAATTGACGATATTAAGTATACAAATTATAAAAATCAGTTATTGGAAGGTTTTTGCCAGTTGCAGTTAAATTTTTAAGCGGCTGAAGCCTGTATTTTGTATTAAAGTTTAACCCCTCATTTTTATTTATTTATTTATTTATTTTCAAGTTTTGTGTATTTTATTTATTCTATATGGGCTAAAGAATTATATCCAAAGATGCATATATTTACTATTACTTTTGAATGTGTGAGCAAAAATAAATTAATTGTGTCTGGAAAATGACACCTAAACACAGGAATCGAATCTGGAGCCCTTGGCTTAGGAATCATTGCTCCAGCTCTGAGCTATCCAAGACTTGTTCCTTGCTCAGGATCATTTATCATGCATAGTCTAGGCAAATTACCCTGAGTAGAAAATTCTTCATTGATAGAATTGTTCTTGAAGCTTCCCCATGTTAGTAGACAACATGTCGAGTAATACCTTTACATAACAACTGTTCTGGGACTTCTCCACTTTATTACGTGTGCCAAGACATTTATCCGACTGAGCTGTTCTCGAAGTTTCTCCACACTAGGCTGTGTGTGTTGTGTGAATCGGCTATCATTCGTACCATAGGAAGTGGTTGAGCCACAATGTATCTTAAACGCATTGTGTAATTACTCATTTTAGGACAGTTTCCTATAATAGGGGAGTGATTATTGATGTTCAAAGGGTGCCCGCATTAATTGTGACAGTTTAGAGACAAAATATTAAGTGCATTTGTAAGTTCTGCGGATAATACTCGTGTTGTATCTGAGTATATTTCAATACCCGGGCCATACCTCTATGGTGGCATAATATTTATGTAAATCGCTTGTACTCACTTTCCCCCACTGTCCTTCACATTCAAAGGCTGTCCTTGACACTGGTTCTTCAGATGTATGTTGTCTATGTCCTACTAGATGAACGTGTTTTTCCTCCACTTATGCCGTGTTACTTCAAACTACATTGCATATGTTTTATAACATTTATTTTAACCTGAAATCGGAATAAATTTACAAAATTTTCAAATCAAGATTGATATATTTATTTTTCTATCAGCTCTCTTGAATTTCCAGGGAGCTCTTGAAGCTGAACGGGAGGCTTTTGAATTAATACCAGAGGATGAACGACAATGCAAAGTTTGCAAAACTACATGCTTTCTCTCAGCAGTCACTTGCATCTGTGATTCAGAGCATCTTGTTTGTTTGCAGCACTATGCAAATCTTTGTGATTGTCCCCCAGAAAAACATACTTTACGGTAGGTATTAAAGCTATATAGGATTTTATTCTTATATTAGTCTATTTTTCTTAAAACACATTTTTTTGAAAATATTATTAAATTAGAATTATAATGTTTTAAGAAAGCAATCAAACAAAATATTAAAATAAGCTGATTAGAATAAAGCTTGTTGTGTTCAAAAGATATTAAAGCTTTTCAAACATCCTTAAGACAAACCTTTATAAGGATTCATTGTATATTCAAATTAATAGGAGTCTAATTATAGTTTTATCACGATTTAATATGTTTTATAATTTTAACTTTAAGGGCACTAAAACTTAAATGTACATTTATATGACTTAAGTATTTTAAATTACTGCTATGCCTTTGATGTATATTTTGAATGCGTGTTAATTATTATATAACCACTTATCAATATGTATTCTAATTAATTAGTGGTACTACTTTAATTTGATTGATTTCTCACAACATTATATTAACATGTAGATATGAAAAAGTAAATAACCAAAAAACATCTTATATGGACCATATCTTCAGTGAAGGATTGTGAATCATGTTATAGACTGGAAAAAAACACTTTGTGAAATAAATAGCTCCCATGTGTACAATCTTAAAACCTACAAAAAAAAATGTGTATGGAGCAATTAAAATAAACTAAATGTATGAAATTTTATTTTTGGTAGATTTTTTTTATTTTGCCTTTAGATATCGCTACACACTAGAGGAGTTACCTCAATTGATGGAAAAGTTGAAAATACGTGCAGAGTCCTTTAAAAGATGGTTTGAAGCTGTCTCATCATGTTTAGAAGGTCATCCAAAACAAAAAATGGGTATGTTTTATTTTGTTTAGTGAAAATTTGATGATGGGTGTTTTAAGGACATTGATTCTAGAATACTTACACATTTTATTTTAAAGTTTATTTGTAGTACTCACATCCATTACGGTTTCCAGCATATGGCTAGGGTCAGTTTTTTATTCAAGCCATATATTTTCCACTGCCAGCTTGTTAGGCTTGTTGTAGCTTCATATGCCTTATAATCAATTTTATGATTAGGACAGGTACAACATCCAGTCCCCAGCCGTTAATTTATCGATATGAAAGGGTAAACCCATATTTCAACAATGATAAATATTTTGGCCATGCCGGAAATCAAACTCAGCACACTTAGCCCAGTAGGTAGACATGCTACCCACTGAACTAAGGTGTCGGATTGATTTGTAATCACTTTTTCATTTTTTGACTCATCTTCTTTTGATTCTAAGATGTGAATATTACTATGATTTAAATAACTAAATTTGGTATTAATTTATTCATTAACTATTAGTAGCCCTTATTAAATGTTGTTTTACCTAGCATTTTTCTGTTGCTTTGTTTGTATTAAACACATCAATACAGTTGACAACTTCAAATGCTAAGAAAAAAATTAAACCTAGTTTTGCTTTTCACACTTGCAAATATTGACAAAGAAACAAGAACTGGACCCCAACTCCCCTGATCCCATCCACACCCCAGCTCATATCACATTCCATCTTGCTATCTTATGGACCTGACACTCGCTATGTTCACCACTTGTGCCCAGTATTTTTGACAATTCTTTGTTTGCTGATGAGATACCGTGATGGTATATATCTTACCTTTTTTCCAGAAAATGAGGAGTACAACAGAAGTAGTTCCCCTCTTGATCCAATGAGTACTTTAAGAATTTACTGGCAACATACAGACAATCAAATATACTGTCAGGCCTCAGAGCTGTTTGTTTAGATAATGCACATCCATTTAACTAAGAAGTAAGGTTAAGAGCCCTACAGTCCGAGGTTTTATCCCTAAATACTCGCATTTTCTCATACACTATCAATGAAACTGACCCAGTTCATGCATTAACTAACTGTACTTATCATAAGACTTCAAGAAAGACTCCCATATTGGAATTTCAATCACCTTTTAGTTAATTGATCAATTACAGCAAGGGTTATGTGTTACACAGGAGTGACTAAGACTGCATAAATGGTGTTTCCCACAACCAAGTAGCTTAAGTCAGCATGAATTGGCTACAGAGTGGCTTCATAACCATCAGGCTACAGTCACCTTGCACTACTTGATCATCAGGTTTACAGTGACCATTATATTGGATACAATACAAGCTGAAACTATAAAACACTCAGTTGAGGACAAGGCCGTAGCCAGCCAGTAATTTCAGGGGGGGGAGGGGGGGGGGGTTGGTGGGCACATCTCCCAATTTCCAGAAGCTAGAAAAAATTCTAAATGATAAACATTTCTAGAAGCTATCTTAAGTGTTTTTTGGCAACATAACACCATAATTGACGAAGGCTAGGAAGACCGCTCATTTGTACTTGTTTCTTAATTTTTATACCATAAATTAAGCGATATATATATATATATATTCATAAAATATTTTTTTTGGGGGGGGGGGGGTTGAACACCCAAACCACCTCCTCCCCCCTCCCCCGGCTACGGCCTTGGTTGAGAGCATTACCTAATGTTGCTGGACTTACATAGTCTTGGCAGTCTGCATTCAACCTTCATGCCAAATTGAGTATAGCTGTGACATTAATTTCAAAAGTTTACCTTTAAATTTAGCTGCATTCATATATTTATATTTCACACTAGTTTGTCAATCAATGTATGATAATTTAATAAGAGAAAACAATATATTTCATGTGTAGTGTAACACAATTTGATATACTTGTATATTTGAACATTTCTAGGAAGCCATTTTACCTTTCCACAAAAAATATTTTTGGGTCCATTACAGGGTCAAGACCTCATCCTAGCCTTACCAGTAATAAACACATACAAATCAATTTTTTCTATTATGATCAAGTTATTACTTTTTCAGATTTAGCTGACCTAAAAATTCTTTTATTTGAAGCTGAAAATGATAAATTTCCTGAATCTGAACTTTTTGAAAAATTGAGGCAAACTGTTCAAAAAGCAGAGAAATGTGAAATAGTCGCCAAGCAGTTAGCAACAAGGAAATTAAGAAACAGGTATTATTAAATTTAATCTAGGGTTCATCAAGTATTACATTTTTAAGTCCATGCTCATATTTGAAACATAATTTCATTTATTTTTGAAACTTTAACAATATTAATTTTTGGTATCTTACCTAATTATACTTTTACTTAACCATATATATAAAGTGTATGGTCCATTATAATAAGTAAATTTAAGTGAATCAAGGTGATGTAAGGAATATTTGAGTTTTTATAAGGTAATCTTACCTTTGTCGATGACACACAGTCTCAAGGCGTCACTCTCGCAATAAATTAGACTGCCAATGACAGGGGGATCAGGGCACAAATCCTGTTTGAGTATACTTTGGGTAGTTTTCCCTAAATGCAGGGTTCCTATGGTTTGGAAAGTAAGGGATAGTCAGGGGAAAAAATAATAGTCAGGGAAAGTTAGGGAAGCTTTAAAAAGTTCAGGGAAATGACAATACATGTCACACTTAGAAAAAAACAACGAAAATATTTTTCGTATTTACTGTGTCATAAGCTACTGCCCCAATGAATAAAGCTTAGGGGCAGTTACCATGCTCAAACTTGCTGTAACACAAGTTTTGGTAGCATTTTATTTCAGAAGGTGAACGCAGAAATCTCCTGGCCTGCACATGACAATTCTTTTAACTTTAGAGTGATCCATTGTTTTAGTTCTTGTTCAAGGTTTGGAATCGTTATCGTTGGATACAGTGAATTAGGACTGATTCGGCTACACCAGCAATGTCTAACAAAAAACAGTTTTTAACCAGCTCTGGCTAAGCCCAGAGAATTTTCCTGAATTCTCATACTGGATCAGTGGCATTGAAAATAATAAGTTGCAGACAATTTACTGGACCGCCTAAATTCATGTAACAACTTTGTAATTTGTTTTGATGAAGTGTTGAATAAAGTTATTCAAAGAGGACAAATGTACATTGTAATAAGATTCTGGGACAAGGAAAATCATAAAGTCATCAGTCGTTACTCAAACAGTGTGTTTTTCGATAGGAGCACCGCTGAAGAATTACTGAAGCATTTTCTGGATGGTATTTCTCCTCTTCACTCTCTAAGTTGATACAAGTGTCAATGAATGGCCCAAATGTCAATTTAAAGTTTATAACACTTCTTCAGGAACACATCAAATCTGTCACAGACAATGAAGTATGTAGGTTGCTAAATCTGGGAACATGTGGGCTTCATGTTGTTCATGGTTCCTTGAGAACAGGAGTGGAGTCTGTTGATTGGGATATAAGTAGCTTATTGTGTCACATGTACTATCTGTTCACTGACTCTCCAGCTCGTCGAGCATTGTTTACCCAGTTGACAGGATGTGCATCTTTTCCATTGAAGTTCTGTGGTGTGCGGTGGTTAGAGAGTGCAAAGTGCTTTCAAAGGGCATTACAAATTTGGGACCATGTTGTTAAGTTTCTCAAAGAAGCAAAACTTCCTAAAACAAAACCTATAGAGACACTGAAAAGAGCAGCCTGTGATCCATTCCTAAAGTGTAAACTAGCTTTCTGCAAGACAATTGCAGATGAATGTCAGCCTCTCCTGCAACGGTTCCAGACATCATGACTCCATATTTTTTTGAAGCTGTAGAGAAACTTCTAAGATACCTTATGAATTGTTGCGTGAAACCTGATCTGATGAAGTTCACACGTCCAAAGTTACTGTCTATCGACACAAAAAAAATCAGAAAATTTGATCCTTAGCAAAAATATTGATGTAGGATTTGCAATAAAACGTTTGGTAGGAGAAACTGCAATCACAGTAACAGAAAGACAAAAACTAGAATTTATACACGAGTGCCGCAGTATGTTAACCATTATGATTGCAAAACTACAAGAAAGAAGTCCCTTAAAACAGAAAGCTGTGAGAGGTTTATCTTCATTGGATCCTTGTGTTATTCAACATTCACCTCAACTGGGCCAGAAGAGATTTTCTTTTCTT
Source organism: Timema cristinae (assembly GCA_039000515.1). Lineage (NCBI taxonomy): Eukaryota > Metazoa > Arthropoda > Insecta > Phasmatodea > Timematidae > Timema > Timema cristinae. The sequence goes on from JBCFYV010009882.1 coordinate 108,591,346, forward strand.
TTGGAGGAACTCAACCATGCCAACATCATAAATGATGTTCTGGCTGAAAATGCCAATAAAGAATACTTGAATTTTTGCAACCTCAAAAAATCTCAGCTTCAAGAAATATTTCGTCCTTGTGATCAGTTTAGTGATGAAGTAGGACTTGACACTATTTATGGTAGCTTTCTAATAGGAGATGCAAACTACAAACATCTTTAGGAAGTAATAAAGATTTTCCTTGTCTTGTCGCATGGGAATGCAACTGTTGAAGGTGGTTTTTCAGTCAATAAATCTTTACTGGTTGAAAATATGCATGAAAAGACAGTCATTGCACAGCGTCACATTCATGATGAGATACAAGAAGCAGGAGGGATTAAAAACATACTCATTAGCAAAAAGATGTTGGATTACGTGAGAGGTGCTCGGAAACGCTTTCGTGAATATTTGGAGATGAAGAAGCAGGAAAGAAGTGAAGAAGGCAAGACGAAGGCAGAAAAGAGGAAATTAGATATACAAGTTTAAGATTTAGAAGGAAAAAGAAAAAAATTAATGATGGCAACTGAAGAGAAACGAGAAGCAATAGAAGTGGAGTTGCAAGAATTGAAGAAGAAACAAGCTTCACTTTATTAAATATAGCATAGTATCTTATTGTATGACTTTTGATAATTTTAATAAAAAGAAAATTGACTTGGGACATGAATAATATGAAAGCAGACACAGTTCCTCCTGTTGTGAGCTATTCAGTTCAGGATATGTACAGTTTAGGTAAAATAAGACTGTAATGATACCAAACTTTTTAGTATGTTCTTAGTGGCTTGTTATTTAGTATGTATTTCTGCACATGATACCAAAGTGAATCAAGTTTGTTACAACTTTTTGATAGGGTTAGACACATTTAATTATTTTTCGATCATTTTCCCTGAACTGATTGGCAAGACGTCTGCTTTCTTATTCTTCCATAAGAGGTGAGGCAAGGTCGACTGTAGGGGAGGAGGAGGCCGAAATAAATGTATTTAAATTAATATTTTCACATGTATAGTATCGTAAAGTTATAGTAGAAATTTTATGAGAAATTGGTCAGGGAACTTGGGAAAATAGTCAGGGAAAGTCGGGGAGAATTTTTTTACAAATACTGTAGGAACCCTGAAATGGTCTTCCACTCTTTCTCCCTACAAATGCGGGTATACTTCCTCTTAACTCAACCTTACTCATCGTTCCTTAACATAATTAGTACATATAAGTATAACAAGAAAAAGTTTTAAGACGTGGTGCTAAAAAATATTTATAATAATCTATTATTATGTTTATTTTAACATATGTATAAGTTTTTCTAAGTAAGCCATTGGATTGATTTAGATAATTATGTTGTTTTTCATTATATATTAGTAAATTGTTAAAGTGTACAATAGGAACATCAATATCCTATCACCCTCTCTTATTTTTATCTTTTTCCCTCGCTCTCCCTCCACAGAACACGTCAAAGCATGCATATAAAATATGATTTGACTTATGTTGAATTGCATCAATTTTATGAAGAACTTGACAACTTACCTTGCCACATTGAGGAAACAAAGGATGTGAAAAGTTTGTTGGACAAACTAAATTTATTTATGAACGAAGTCACACATTTATTAAGTCAAGAAGTAGCATCAACACAAGATATAAAAAAGTATATTGAGTGCGCCAAAAGCTTCGAATTGGATATACCAGAAGTGGCCCAACTAAAGCAGGTGAGAACAATTATTGGCTTTTAAACTGCCAGTTTTAAGATGCATTGCTGTATTTTTGTTATTAGTAGAGACACGAAAAAGGTGATGTTATTTTTAGGGGAAAGGTGCTTTTTTTAAGGCAATGATATTTTATGTTGAAAGTGATGTTATTATTTAAGTCAATACGAATCGAATTAGTATTCATCAAACAGAATTAGGGCTTGTCCAGATAACAGTAGAACGCTTCTGGATATACAAAAAAAAAAAAGTCATTAGCATATTATGGTGAGCACGCAATGATGTTTAATTTTACTTTCATACAGTAAATAAATGGCTCTCTTATTAATCACAGCAGTGCTATTGTATTCTGGACTTGTTCCATACTGAGTTCTGTATTTATTATTATTATTTATGTATCCGCGCTAAGATCATTGTAAAATACACTTTTCTGACATTGTTAACTATACTAACTCTCAATTGAAAACATTGCCATTGTGGCTGAATTATTTTCCTTAAGGTTCATTTTTTTGTTGGTTAGAAAATTGTTGTATGTCATAACAAATCTTTGAGTCCTCTTTTGCAGATGGTGATCAAACTGCCTCCTCACATGTCTTTTATTAATTCATATGACAAATCCTCCTCCTAGATCATATTCAATAGAATGATTACTTATACTTGGCGTTTGATACTTCCTGAAATTTCAGACTCTTTACTCTTTAAGTTTTGACTGATTTGATGTGTTTCACGGAAAGAATACACGTGGTCCGATGATACAGTAACATTACAAAACTCACATTAAACATTCTTAATAGTTCATTCTTTTATGTATTTAACTATTTATAACATATTTGGAGAGAAATCAAATACAAATATCCACAAAACATTTCACGCTTAGAACTTGATATTTTAAAATCATTACCTTCAATTTTCACAAATAGCATTTCGAAATAATTGATTGTCAAATTATGTCTACACCAAATGTGCCCGGCTGTAGCAAGGTCCAAAAAAATCAATTTATCAAAATCAAAGTTAGGTATCCAAATGTGTAAAAGTAGAAATCGTGATTTTTAATGTTATCCTAAAAAAAAAAGCCCAAATATCCATGAAAATACTATTATTCTGTTATTTGTTTTATACCTTTAAAATCCGCAAAAACTGATACTATTCATATAAATAGTAGGCCTGTAATAGCACTATCACGAGTGTTAACACATTGAAAATTATATTGCATAAAGTGGTAATTGTCAAACTGCAAAGAAATTTTGTTTATTTAGAGAAAAACTTAAATTCGTGTTATTTATTTTAAAACAATAAGATTCACGGAAAAATGCGCGTTATTGCAGATGTGAATTTTGCATATTTCTAGTGATTAGTATTTGGTTTAATTAAAAGCTATTAATGTGATCTTATAGGGCCTATAACAAAATGTGTTTGGCATCTTCTCTGTTACCCAAATCTGTGTGTTTTTATTCATATTATCTTGGTTGATTTTAAGAATAAAAAAATAAAAAATATATGTGTTGGGAATGATATTGACAAGTCCCTTAATGGAATAAAATTGGTAAAGATGTGCTAGGACCGGCTATTATAACATCCATTTGGTGACAAGAGGCAAAGATTTAAAAATCAAGAAAAAGCAACATTGAAAATAAAATTAATTATCCTTAACCTTGTTTGGAATACATACATGAGTAAGAATTTAGTTGTTATTTCAAACCAAAAAGAAATGTTTTATTATATTCAATCATACACATATCGGGGTTTCCATGGTGATGTAAACAAATAATTACTACAGATTATCCCATGCACACACACTAGAAAAAATGAAAATTCACTATTAAAATCAGGTTCTCATTGGAAGCTACTGCCATTGCTGTCAAATTCCATGGTCTTGGGGTAAAATGCTCGCCTTAGGACCCCATGTTCATTGGTTCAAACCTGGCCGGTGTCAACAGATTTTTATTGAGCGGTAAAAATCCATAGCACAACTTTCTTCAGAGGGGAAGTAAAGACATTGTTCCCATTTTGATTGTGGCTTGTAAAAGAGCCCTGGGATGTAATTGAAAATAACTTTACTGACAAAATTGGTAGGCTCTTTCACTCTTGACTAGAATAAATTATCGTGTACTGATATAATCAGTTAGTACAGAAAGTTTACGTTAAATACCTCAAATAAATACTATTGTAGCCAACATCCTGGACCCCTAAACTCTAAAACAAGTGTTGTTTGTTTGTCAAAATTGTTTTAACCATTTTCTTGTAATTTCATTTAATGGAAGTGGGATTATCAAATTATGTATAAGATGTGAGTCCATTTACTTTAAACAACCTTCTAAATCCTATCTCTTAGGTAATTCATTAATAACCTTTGTGATAAATGCCCCACTGAAAGTTAGTTTTATAATATATGTTGACACTATAGTTTTGTTAATTCTAATTCAGATGTTGCTACAAATGGAATGGCTTGAGGAGGTGGATAAACTGCGCAAGGATGGAGAGAATGTTACGCTTGAAACATTCCAAAAGTATTTAAATGTAGGAATGAATCTACCCTCACACCCTGTCATTGATAAGTATTTGAATGAAATACAACATATATCTGATGAAGCTAAAAGATGGGAGAAAAAAGCCAAGTATTGTTTGCAGTCAAAGTAAGTATCAAATATATTTTTATTAAACCTAAATATTTTTCAAAAAAACCTTTCTCTGGGTTCAATCTCCCTATTCAGATGAGCTTTTTATTTTACTCTCCTATTTGTTGTTTCTCATTCTCTCCCCAGGAATTACAATATATGCATTTCCAATAACAATATACAATTTTATTGTTTTTTAATTAAAATGCTCATTCTAGAATAACACTTTTTAATAAGTCTAAAAAAACAATAGTTTCTACTCTTTATCATTGTTGAGCCAAAATGTGTTGATTAATCAATGTTAACTCATGTTTGAGCAATTCTGATGACAGCTTTTATCCCTATTATCAAATTCACTAACATGTTCATGTGAAGAACAATAGCTTTTAGAATTTCAACACCCTCAAACTTATTCTCTTTTTCCACTATCAGGGTTTTACAACTAATAAAGTAATCGATTGGAACATCACTTTGCTTACATGAAGATGGCGAAGAACCAGTGGATAATGGGACAAAAGTGTTTATCTTCTCTTGTCTGGATTGTCAATGACCGAGAGGTCTAGGTTCAAATCCCACCCAACTAAACTGAGGGTGCTTTACTTAAATATTTTCCCATTCCCCATTAATGTAAGCTATACTGGTCTCATCCCTATCCCATTAGTAAAACTTAGAGCAAGTACAATTTGGACAAAATTCCTTACCTAAACACATTGGATTCTCATAAATCTAAAAATCACCTTAGTCCAATCAGTTGCGTGTGTCTATACTGAACTAAGGGCCATGGGTTTGATTCCCGGCATGGTCTAAAAATTTATCATCGGTGAAATGTGGGTTTGCCGTTTCACAGTGAAGAATTAACGGCCAGAGACTGGATGTTGTGTCTGTTCTAGATTTAAGTAAGATTATAAGTCATATGAAGCTACAACAGACTTAGCAAGCCGTTAGTGGAAAAATATATGGCTTGACTAGACCCAGACCACAGGCTGGAAACAATAGTGGATGTAAAAGTTCTAAAAATACTATAAGAAAAGAAAGTATATTGATAATATTTGCCAAAAAGACACAGTTACATTAGCAAGAAGAGTAAACAAAAACTTTCTATTTGTAGGCTATACAATTAAATTTTCATATCAACTTATGTATGAAATTTAAAAAAAGCAAGTGCTTAAATTCTACCATTTTCTTTCAAATTTAAATCTTCATTTTATTTATTAATCTCTAATCCTAGTACTAAAACACATTATGTTAGTAAAAAAAAATCTGGATCAATATACTTATTGCCACCATTCATATGATGTTTTTAATATAATTTAAATCATTCATTCGTCATTGAAATGTTTCACTTCTTGAAATAAGTTTTCTGAGTTTTTACTCTTCTGTTAACAAAAACCTACTCATTTTTAAGGAAATATACATATAATTGTATGCTCTTGTTTCAGGTCTACACTTGCACTAAGCACTGTAGAAGACATATTGAAGGAAGCTGATCTTATCCCCGCATATCTACCTAACTATTCTTCATTATTGGAGACAGTGAAAAGAGCACAGAACTGGAGTTATGAATCTGTTCTATTATATGTCAGTTCAAATATTAATATTATTAATTACCGCTAGTGTATATTTTATTTAACTGAATTAAAAATTACTTATGATCTTAGACCTCTTCGCTTTTTGATGTTTGCGAATCACATTTAATTCCATTAAAAATTATTTTACAGATATTTAGACATTTTTAGAAACAATAATACCATTTAAAGATTGTTTCTATGCTGTATCTTAGGATTCAAAACTGAAAGTCCAATGTAATAACTTTTACACACACACACACAAGCGCACGTACATGCACAAATCAGTCTCGTAATAGACTAGATATCTGATGATGGGGAGTTTAAAGTTTGGCCGGGTGCATTAAGGTTAACTTTCACACCCATTCTTTGCACTAATTTCTAAACTACCTTTTTCATCTTTAACACTAAAGGCACTGAATAACTTTGCTCTTCAACATAATTGTAAATTTAATACTTATTTCAAATTTAAATTGATCAATTTTATATTTAAATGGGATGTTTCAGTATATTACTGTTTGCATAGATGGGTATTAAAAGGTCTAGGACGTCACTCTTGTTAGACTGGACTGCTGACAACAGTGAGATCGTGGTTCAAACGAATTCTGATCAGGTGTACATAGGGTGTTTTTCTGTAAATGGTTTCCCACTCTGTTTCCACGCAAATGCGGATAGATAACATTTAAAATTCTTCCTCCATCATCCCTCCCCATCAGAATGCTTATCATATATGCGTAAAACCTGAAAATTTAGTAAGACACGTTGATTAAAAAAAACTCTCATTTGCAATATATATCAAAAATTGTGATGTATTTATCTTAATTGAAACAGTGACATACAAAGAAAAACAATAGCTTTGTGTGAAAGATCTATAGTTTTGTGGAATTATATCTTGGGCATATTGTTGATAGGGCTATTCTGGTTTAATTGCTATAATTGCTTTGTGAAACATTAAAAAAAAAAGTATTGCCATAGTAAAAGTGTTGTTTTTTGTTTTTGTTTTTAAATAATGCCATGAATGGTATTAAGTCAAGTTTATCAATTAATTCAAAGTGTTCATATGATCATTCATGATTCTATGTAGTGGAGTTTTAGTTTTTGTCAAGTTGACATAATATAAACATGCTGATTTTGTCATGACCAAAAGCACTGTAATCTGGTTGTCTTTTCATCGTGTATTTGTACTCGGAAAGTTATATCTATATAAACTAATTATTCTAGATGGCTAGGAATGAGAAATATTGATTTTAGAGAAAGTGTACTGCTATTTATATGAATGGAGAGTGTAAAACTACCCTCACTCCCGATTTTAACTTCTATCTCATCACCAGTACAGTCGGTCTTAACATAATTATGGCGGGTTAAACCATGTGACTTTCTTGTGGGTGCCAAGACCATTAAACTTATGATAATTGCCAGGACATAAGTATTAAAATACTTTTGAAGATTTTGTACTTATTTATTAAATTTAAAATGGATGGTTCATTGTTAATAGGTTATATATATTACTACCCCAAGCAACTGGGAAAAGTCGAGTATTAATTGTATTGGTCAAAATGTTTAGAATGAAAACCTTATTTATATATTCTATGTTTCATAATACTGTTTTATTTTCAATTCTCTTTTGATAAATTAAGGAATAGTTTATTTGTAATTATAACTTTTCATCTCTGAGAGCATAACTATTTTCAAATGTTTAATTTGTAATTGATTTTTCATTATTAGGCTTGGTTTATAAAAAGCTGTTCTTATATAGATTGTCATAATGGCAACATTTCATTAATAAATTGAGATTAAAATAACTTTTTATTTTAAAATATCACTACATTGATTTTATTTTCTTAGAATAATTAATGTAATTCTATTTTTGTAGACTGGTGACTTTATACCTTACATAGATGTCCTGGAGAATATTGTTAACAGAGGACATAATATTTCAATACAGTTTGATGCATTACCTTTCTGTGAGTCCCAGCTTAATGATGCTAAAAAATGGAGGGATAAAACTTCCCGCATTTTCCTACGCAAGAATTCCCACTATTCTCTAATGGAGGTAATATTTATAACGAATTTATAAAGTTAGTGTTTAAAACCCATATTATTATTTAGATATATCAAATATGAGTACCTGAAAAATTTATTTATTGAAAGCAAAACTATTAAGTTATAAAAATCTAATAAATGAAAATATTTCCCACAATGTATATAAATAGAATATATTACTAAAACTTGAAAATTAAAACATATTCACATGCCAGTTTGAAAATTAAAGTATTTATTTAGCTAGTTATTCAAATAAATGGAGAGAATAAACTAGAATACTCATTGTGCTTTAACCACATTTAAAGTTTTAAAAGTAGTTAAAATGAAGCTGAGATTACATGCCCACATTTCTATGAAATCTAAATAAATACACTACATATTTTCTAACTATAAATTTACACTACAATAAATATCTAAACTTAATCTATCTACATCATCGTGTCCTCTCATTAATAACAAGTGGTGCCATAGTAAATTAGTATGTCAGTATAGCCATTACGCTTTTGGGGTATGGGGTGGATATTTCCTGGGTTTGGTTGTGAATGTGAATGTTTGTTTCACTAGACTATCTCAGTTAACGATAGTGTCTTATCGTCAAGTACTGCAAAGATTTATAGACTACCTTTTTATTTTTTTACATTATTCGGTTCCTACTGATGGGTCCAATATAGGGGATTTTTTCGACAGGGTTTTTTTTTAATTGGGGTGTATGCCCTGAATGTATGTTTTTTTATATCTGTATGAATTTCAGTTTAAATGCTTTTGATTTTAGTGTAAAAGCCATGACTGTGCTTTTATTATATTATTCCATTGGTGCATTGTGGTTATAAACCCTTTGTATTCATTAATTCTTATAGTCCACTTGATTCACGAACATATTTTGAACATTTAGATCACATTATACTGGGCTTTATGCCATTTTGATCTTGTTAATGACGTATAAGATAATATTGCTGCCGGAAAGGAAGACCTGTTTGTAAATTTTACTTTCTCAGTTCAAGAGAAAGTATTGTAATCATGACAATTTTCAACCTTGAGATTATAATTAATCTTAATATTTTGTGTGTGTGTCTGATACCAAAAAAGTTGATTTTACAATAATGTATCACCGTCTTGATTATCCCTAGCCACAAATTGGAAATTGTTCAAACTTAATATTTAGATGTTATAGAAAAATTCCAAGGGAAGTTGTTTTTCATTTAGTACCCTAGCCCTCATATTAAGGGTGCCTATTATAATTACTGTTAAGAGATTTTTTCGAATTTCAAATTTTTCGGAAATAGCTCCAAGGATTATGTTTGAAATTGATATATGGGGAGTGTTTTACCTGACAAAAAAACTGTATACTTGGTTTTAGGGTGGGAAATTTGTCTAAGGGGGGTTTGTTTATGACTGATTTTTGAAAGAAATTGAAATTATTTGAAATAAGCCCCGATATTTTTCAAATTTTGTATTTGAAGCTTAAAATAAATTAAGGGTAGTTTACTTATGACAAAATTTTTGAAATTTTGAAATAGGTCTATTTGAAAAATGCCTTTTAAGATTTAGTTCAAAATGAATATTCGTGAATAGTTTATTTTATGATAAATAAGATTATATTTTTATTTTTACAAATTTAAATTACTCAAAAGTCTATTATATAAATAACTTATTTTTGAAAAAAAATATTAAAGCTTAATAAGAAAGTTTGTAAGGTTGTCTACTATTAATTTATGTTACTAAAGTTGGCAAACTTGGGAAATAATGTTTGGGGACAGTTAAAAAACTTTTTTTTTTCATCCATACTACATTTTTCCGCTTCATTTGGCTCAACTGAGTACTTTTTGCCTATTTCATTATAAATATCCTGTTTTTTTATGCGATTTTTACAGTCCACTGATGTCACATCCACAAGAATGTGTTTGTGTGAAATATCTCTATAAGTTGCCGTGTCTTTTCAGTTGACCATGACATGACAAATTATAAACTAGAAACTGATGTTGATCTCTGTGAACAGCAGAAGCAAACTGGTCCACATTGTTTCCAGGAATGTAGGCGAACACGTCCAGACACGCAAACATTGTTTCTTGTAACCCATTTGAAATAGATGACAAGAAACATGTTTCCTTCTTGGAAAACCCGACTATTAGTTTCCAAAATGTTTTAAAGTTCATTCTCTTTTTCTTACAATTATGTTTATGTCGCCCATAAATTGAGTTCTACTGCCTAGCAAAATCTTAAATGCATGGTACTTTTTTTCACATTTTGATAGCTTTTTTTTTCTATATATACTATCATATTTATCTCTGATTATTTTTAGATAGCCATTTTCTTTTAAATTTGTTTTAAAAAATCACTAGTAACACTTGTACTACAGAATCTTTAAATAAAAATTAATGATAATAAATCAATATTAATGAAATAATTGAAATAGTAAGATTCAGTCAAATGAAACTATCATAATAATTTTTGACTGAGGTGTTCTTGTCAGGTTTTATCTCCAAGAGTGGAGGTGGGTGTGGCATCATTCCGACAGAAGAAATCTCGGTTTCATGATCCAAACATTCCTAATTCAAACACGCATGTAATTAATGGTGTTAAATTAGAAGGCAAAGTGGACCCATTTCTTGTGGTAGCAGCATTCAAAGTAAGTAAATTGTGTGTTTGTTCATGTATACATGGGTATAGTTGAATTAATGGGCAACTCTCTCTTATGCCCAAGACCTATTTAGTTTAGTATAGGAATGGATGGAAATTACATTTTTACTGTGGAATGAAATGGTAAATTATAAAAATGATGCTAAAGAAATATATTTAGATTAAAAATATATATTAATTATCAAACTAATATACAAGGATAGGATTTGTAAAAGCTATAACATTAATAAATGTAATATTAAATATTAAAATAATACAATATCATAAAAACGTGGTTTGAATTAGGAAGGCTATCCAGCACACTTACCTTGGTGATACTGGAGTAGACATTGTTTAGATATAACATTAAAAAAAAACACAAACACATTTTTAAAGACAAGCTTTCACTGTCACAGACAGCTACATCAGGTCCTGATGCTTTTGGTTGAACTGTAAGGTTGACTGTCCACAGCTGACTGTTTTTCAGTTATGACATCACTGTATAGATAGCAGCACTATGAATAATGTTATATTGAATCTAATAATAAATGTGCTGGTAGGAAGGAGAGGAATTATCTAAGGTTGAGGTTGGGGGCTTGTCTGGATTTTATGATATATTGATGGGCCAGTTCCTATATCCTTAGTTGTGAAGGGTTGCATATTGCTTTGTTCAGGGATTTGACCACCTTGGTTGTGTAACAGTTATTAAAGTCCAGATTATGGGTTTCGGCATGTGCTGCTATGAGCTTCTCTTTATTTTTCATTTTTGTGTCATGTCGATGATCATTCATTCTCTTTCTTAGTGCTTCTGTTGTGAGACCAATGTATTGTGCTTGGCACTGGTTGCACTCCATTTGCTAGATGAGGTTTTCAGAACCACACGTATGGTGGCCTTTTATAGGATACTTTATTTTAGTTATGTTGTTGGAGAATGAATTTGTTTGTTTATGTGTTTTGCAGGGGGTGCGGTTGCAGGGAAAGGAACCTGACATTTGTTTGGGTTCGGGTTGAATAGGGGGGTCCGGCAGTTTGGGTTTTACAAGTAAGTTGCATAGATTGGCTGGTTGTTTATAGGTTACTTTTGGAGGTTCCTTGAAGACAAGTTGTGTAGTGGTGGAGGATTGCAGTATGAGGAAACCTGTTTTCAAGAGATTGTTGAGTTTGTGGAGCCCAGGCTGGTATGTCGTGACCAGAGGGATGATATTGTTTGTTACTGTTGATGTTGAGGGCCCGCTATTTTGAGCTTTGTCTATTTGACTGCACACCAGTGCTTTGGGATAGCCTCTGTTCATAAAAGCATGTTGCAATTTTTTATTGCATTGTAAAAGGTCATTGTGGTCAGTGAAAACTCTTTTGGCTCTAATGGCTAGGCTCTATGGAAGTGATCACTTTGTGCTCATAGGGTGGCAGCTGTCATAATGAAGGTATTGTTGATGGTAGGCTTCCTTGGTGTGCACAGTTGTTTTAAGGTGTCCCTGATGGAGTGTGATGTTTACATCCAGAAAAGTAATGCTAGATGTGGATATTTTCCAGGTAAATTTTAGCGGTGAAAATTTGTTGAGATCTGCCAGGAAGGACTCGAGTTGCTGAGTGGTGCTGGTCCAGATCATAAAGATGTCATCGATGTATCTGAACCAACCAAGGGACTGTAGCGGTTGTCTGCCCAGGAACATATGTTTCATTCTACTCATATACAAGTTTATATATGAGGAAGCCATGCGTGTTCCCATGGCGGTGTCCATTAATTTGTAGGTAGATTTTGTCCAGAAATCTGAAGTAATTTTTCCCCAAAATGAAATTTGATAGTTTTATCAGGAATGTGGTAGTGGCTCTGGTACCAGAACGACGTGTGTAGAGATATTCCTTTATTGCTGCGAGAAGAGTAGAGTGATGTAACATCAATTGAGACCAGATGTAATGCTGTGGAAGAGAAGTGGCCAGTGTGTGAAGTTGTTTTAGAAAATTATTTGTGTCTTTGATATAAGGTGATAGATTCTTGAATAGAGGTTTAAGATGTTAGTCCTCAAGTGTTAATATGCGTTCTATGGTTGAGCCACATCCTGATAAAATTGGTCAGCCTGGAGGAGGGAATGTTCCCTTGTGGGTCTTCGGAGGTAGGTAAAACTGTGGTGTGGCAGGTTTCTGGGGGGTTAAATTTTGTACAGTCTTTTCATTGAGATCTTGATGTTGCGATTCTTGTTGGATAATCTGTTGTAGTTGTTTGTTATAATTATCAGTAGGGTCATAATTTAACTGGATGTAAGTATGGGTGTCAGATTGTTGCCTCTCAGCTTCTATGATGTAGTCCTGGCGGTTCATAACAATTGTTGTTGACCCTTTGTATGCAGGTAAGATGATAATGTCTTTGTTGTTACGGAGTGATCGGAGGGCTTGACGTTCTTGGTTGGTCAGATTGCCATGTCTCGCAAGTTGGTTTTGAAAATCTGGGGTTGAGACATTCTGTACAACAAAGTTTATGTATTGTTCTTGAGGTAGTGGTGGTGGGTCCCAGCTAGACGGTGGCTCAAACTTTTTGATGGCAGGGTTTATGGATTGGGAATGATCCGCACTGTAGGGGTGCTGAGAAAAGTAATATTTGATACGGAGGTTTCTTGCAAATGTAAGAACATCTGCCACAAGGCCGAAGTGGTCAATGTTTTGGGAAGGAGAGAATGTAAGGCCTTTTGACAGGATGTAGTCTTCATGTTCGGATAGCTTGTATTGAGATAAGTTGAGAACTGTGTTAGTCAGTATCTTCTTTTTTGTTGGTTTTTTAGCAGGTCTAAATTTGCAGGGTAAAGTCGGCAGAGTATCTATGGGAGTGGGAATATATTTAGTTTAGATCTAAGTTTAAAATGGTAGGAGTTGAGCTGCTAAAAATGTAAAGTTTAGTGTGTCATAATAAATCTGTTGTGTCATGTGAACAAACATCAGTTATTAACTAAACCATCGGTTAGAGTTAATACAAGATATAATAGGTAAGACAATTGTTACTGACATTTCAGTCTCACCTTCTTCATAATGTTAGCTACGCAACTGATGAATATCTCTGTTATCTTTATTATTTGTATATAAAAATATACATACATCAGGGGCCTAAATCTTTGCAGGAAGCTGAGCATAAGGAAATGGTGCAAATTTGCAATTTACGGAATGAAAATCTGAAGAAACGAATCAAAAACCCTATTCAAAAAAATTCTGCATTTGTCTTTCTGGTATATCTGATGATATGTTAGAATGTGAGCTTTGCAAGGATTTGTTTCATGGTAAGTGTAATTTCTCTGTATTATACATTCATGGAAACCTTTAATTGGCTTGACTTTATAAATGTAGCTTTAAATAACCATGTGTATTAAAAATAAGTTTATAAAACATTTTGTTCTGTCATTAATCATGTATTTTAGTTGTAATATCAGAATGGCCATTATTTATTTGTTACATTATTAAAACAAATTATCTCCTAGATATATATGAAAACACTGTAAAATCATGTCATGTAAGTGCTAAGGGAGGAAGCTAAGCCCTAATATTAAACAGATAAACTTATCAATATCTACATTATGAAATACAGTGCTCCTCTACATCAATCTAAAAGTTTTTTTTGTGAGTTCTTGAAAGAATTATTTCAAGTTCACTATTTTGATGTAACAAAATATATTTTTTTAAATGTCTTTGTTAATATTTCTCTCGCCCTTTCTTTCCATTCTGTTTTTGTCTCTAGAAATTATGGTCAGTCTGCTTATCTTCTAATTTCATACACACTTCACATAATTTTTAAATTTTCGTAAATACTCCTTTTTCATATGAAAAAAGACAGAAAAACAAAAATAATTGGCAACTACATATTTGAAAAGACAACTGGATCTTTTATCGTTGCCAGATAATAGTTTGTCATATTCATATTTCTAGACGTAAGTTTGAATAGATAGCATGATGGAAAGTAAATTAATTATAATATTAATGAAAACAATTTTATTTCTAAATTTTCTTATGTGCTATCTCCCTTTGTCTGAGCAGAGAGTTGTTTCAGTAAGCTGTTGGGAAATGCTCTTAATATTCTTGTGGTTGGTATTCAATATATTCAGCCTCACAAAAATTCTATCCATATAAATATTAATATGAATGTGTCGCATTTAAAGTGGCCTTAACTCAGAGAAAATCTCGAGTCATAAATAGATTACTTTGTTTTATTGTAAGCAATATTATTATTAAATTTCTACTGTAAGTATATCCTTTGATTTATTCAAACAATGATTACATAAGTTTGTTTCTACAATTTACACAGCTTCTTGTGTACCTCTGCCACCAAAAAATACGCCTAAGAAGTGTAAACGTCTACATCCTCAACAAACTTCTGCAGTATCTTCTGATGTCAAGTTCCTTTGTCCATGTTGCTTTCGCTCACGAAGGCCACGCATTGAAACAGTTATTTCTCTTCTTGTCTCTCTTCAGAGACTCCCTGTCAGACTTCCTGAAGGAGATGCTCTTGAATGTCTTACAGAGCGTGCAATGAGTTGGCAGGTAAGTCCATGTTTTTGTCATCACAGATATTTGTACTCAATATTTCAAACAAATTTACCATATTATTTAAATAATTTATTGTTTACTGATAAGTTTTAATAATTATATATATTTTATTCACATGATTGTAACCTGTAGTGTTTATTTTAACAAGACTATCAAATATAATTGCTCTTTAGTCCTTAATACTGTTACACTCTGGCAAGCAAGGGTGATGATAAATATTAATATAAAGGTTATTTGGAATAGAGTACTAGGCTAAATCATGGTTTAAATTAGGAGTGATAGCCAGCACATCTACCTCGATGATACTGGATTAGAAATTGTTTAGATAGAACACTAAAAAACACATTTTTAAGGCCGAGCTTTCACTGTCACCATACTTGTGATTCTGAAAACCTCATTTACCAAACGGAGTGCAACCAGTGCCAAGCACAATACATTGATCCCACAACAGAAACACTAAGGAGAATGAATGGTCATCAAAATGACACAAAAATGAAAAATAAATATAATCCTGTAGCATCACATGCCGAAACCCATAATATGAACTGAAATCACTGTTACACAACCAACAAAGAAATATGCAACCCTTCCCTACAGTGATATCATAACTGAAAAACAGTCAGCTGTGGACAGTCAACCTTACAGTTCAACCAAAAGCATCAGTCTACTCTCTTGACCTGATGAAGCTGTCTGTGACAGTGAAAGCTTGTCCTTAAAAATGTGTTAGTGTTTTTTTTTAGTGTTATATCTAAACAATTTCTACTCCAGTATCACCAAGGTAAGTGTGCTGGCTATCCCCCCTAATTTAAACTAATAAATATTTATATAAAAGAGACACCCCAGTTAAAAGACAGTTTATATCTTTAGTTTGTTAACAAGTAAAATGGGCTGAAGTAACTTTAGGTTTGAAAAATATGTATTGAATGTGAAAACTAAAGTCGAAAATAAAATTGTCCTTTATTTAACAATTTAAATGAGAATTTGACTAAAATGTAATTACATTTTTTCCCCCTATAAAGTTATGTTGTGGTTTTTGTTTTGTTTTTGACCCAATTGAGATATTTTATATGATGTTTTCGCTTTTGCATAAGATTTTTTCAAATAATTTTTAATGGAAGATGATGAAATGTTTTTGAAATCTAAATATTTCTTATTGGGTTTAAAAATCATTTTCACAAAAGTAAAATTATTATTAAATCGTTAAGTTGAAATATATACTAATCAATCCATATAAATATAACTCTACATTATAAATCATTGCAAATTGTATAATACCATATGTACAAGGCTGTTAACGTGAACAAATATTGAAAATTGAATTTATTTTAAAACTCTCTATTAAAGCGTCAACACTTTGAAATTAGCAAACTTTTTACATTTAAGCCACCTAGGTACTGTGGTTGTTCACTGAATAACATTTTAAATATAATCAAGGTTAAATCATCAATAAATTTATAGTTGTCTTTTTTAACGTATAGTTTTAAAAGCAGATTAAAATTAAAAGTGCTTTAATAGCAACTAGATATATTCATGGTAAATACATGTTTGTTCACAAACAATATTGGTAGCCGTACCAATAGGATTGAAGTCTAAGATGTCAATGTTGCAGTGAATTATATTTCCGGCAACTGAGAAGTTGCAGTCAAAATCTAGGCAGGTGTTCAGCGGTGTTTTTACCATCTTCTATTCCTACTCTAAAGAAAAAGTAGTTAAATAATTTGATGTTTAAACACATTAATAAAAATAGATAGTAATTACTGACCATTATTATGTATTTTGAGAGACCTTGCATCAAGGTTGAATTTCATATTTTGATGAAAGTCAAGGAGAGAAAAAGGGATTTTGGGGTGGTGGGGGGGGGGGGGGGGGAGGAGGAGAAAAAGGGGTTGAATTGAGGGGGTCTTGAGTTTGAGAGGGAGAAAGTGTATATGTGCGCATGTGCATGCATAAGAGTGAGACACAAATTTCCAAAACCTACTTGTCTATACAATAAATCTGATAGTGTGAATAGATTCAAAACAACGCTCACAATAACATTTTATTAGAACATTTTATCTACAGTATCTAAAATAACTGTAAAAATATAAAAAATATATAATTTGTTTCTTTTTAGCTATCTTCTATTCCAACGCTTAAATCAAGTCATTGATTTTAAAAGCATGCTTTTTTTTTACCACTTGATCAGGTTTTATGCATATATGATAATTACTCTGATCGTGTAGGGATGAGGAAAGTAGCAGTTAGAGGTAATCTACCCATATTTGTGTGAAACTAGAGTGGGAAGCAATTTAGGAAAACTACCTTCAATAGATCCGACCAGAATTCAAACCCTGAGCTCTCCATCAGCAGACCAGTTTACACTAGAGTGAGTTCTTACCATTGTTATTTATTAAGGCATTACATTGATGGGTAATCATTTAACATTTCAAAGATTTTCCAAGAATGCTACCTAACATTAAAAATACATTATTTATTGTTTATTTATATACAGTACTGTAATATATTTAGAAAAATAAAAATAAATTTTTAAAAAAAAGGGCAAAGCATGATCTGTGCAAGCTCACTAGAACACAAAAACCATGTTATGTATGTATACAATTTGGTGGCACTTAAATAAAACAGCAAATAAACCAATCTCCCAATTCTAAATTTGATTGTATCATTTGGATACCATGGTTTTAAAGGATTTGAAAGCTAAGAATTAAGCTATCAACAATCTTGCCATTAATATTTATTCTCAATACTTTTAATACCAGTATTGAGTTATCAAGTTTGATATATTAAGTTAATTTTTATGTAATGCACATACACAAAGCCCTCCTCCCTGCCTCTTATTTGTCAGTTAATCATATCTAATGAAATATGTCTCTCACTAACTTCATTTCAGGATCGAGCCAGACAAATTTTATCCTCTGAGGAAGTAGCATCAGCACTTCTCAAACTTTCTGTATTAACCCAACAAATGACTGAGGCGGCCGCTCGTAAAAAGACTGAAAGAATCATCAATAATGAATTGAAGAAAGCAGCAAACAAACCTGAACTCCATCGCAGGATACAAGCCATATCATCACAGAGTGGTGTTGTCAGTGATGATTCTCTGAGCTCTCAACCTAATTCACCACTGGTCAGTTGTTTATTATATATAATTAAATTAATTTTAAATTAAGTTAAAGATGCTATAAATTCATGGATGTGTGTATTTTAAAACCACTGTAGATTGTTTCCTATTCTATCATGATTTGAAACATTGATATTTCACTCGACCCATCCTGGATTAGTTTATTTAGAATCCTTTCCCCTTTTCATTGATTATGAGTTTGTTGAACTACTCTCTTAACAAATATTTGAATATTTGTGGTCAACCTCGGTGATCTTGGGGTAAAGTGCCTGTCAGGACATAATGTTCAGGGGTTCAGTATGGTAGGTCCTTTCACACTCATCTATAGAATTGTTATGTACTG
The DNA here is from genome assembly GCA_039000515.1 of Timema cristinae. Lineage (NCBI taxonomy): Eukaryota > Metazoa > Arthropoda > Insecta > Phasmatodea > Timematidae > Timema > Timema cristinae. The sequence goes on from JBCFYV010009882.1 coordinate 108,609,882, forward strand.
ATATAAACATTCAGTTCAGAAAGTGCACGTTAAATACCTCAAATAAAAAATCAATAAAATATAATTGTGATAAATTTGAACTATACATGTGTTAGGGATTACTTGTAACTTGTGTTACACGTTATAAATTTACATTACGTCATGATTTCCTTCCCCTTTCTACCTTTCTCCTTGCCATCCGTAGGGTCCGTCTCTGCATTCACGTGATCGTGCTTTGGGACTATATATTGCTATGTTTATTCTATGTCGGTACTCTCACACTTTAAGGAGGAAAGCGGCGCTATCTGAAGCAGATGTAATCTGCATTGTTATTTTTTATAAATTCTCTTTTATCTTTTCCAAAAGTATCCATTTGGCATTGGGCTTTAAATATTTTTTTGAAATTTAACTCAAACTATTGTGGAGTAAATTCATTTTGGAATAAAACCATTGGGGATAAATATATGACTAAAATTTAAATTTAAATATTTTTTATTTATTCGCTGCCTGGCGGTGTGTTGTTTAATCATGTCCAGATGGCGTTGTTTAGCTACAATTACTTGTCTTGGTTATTTGTTGTTTGGCCGCTAGAGTTATGCTAGCATGTCACTTGTTAATGCACATCAAGATGGTTAGACCTTTTAAACAATTATTTGATCATGTTTCTTTTTTGTTCAAAGTCACTTTAAACTTGTTCTTATCTATTACTCTCCTTATATAAATATATCACTGGATTAGGACCTGTTTGTATTCCTTCAATTGTTAGGTGAATGGTATTAACAAGAGTTGTTTCATCTGTCACCAAATGACGTTTATAGTATATTGCCCTATTAAATAATTTTGATCCGAGGTTTTTACCTCTTTGCTTATTGTGATTTAACTGTTGTTGACCCGCTGGGAGGAGCTTTTGGCTTAACCTGTGTATTGTAACATAATCATAACTAATGCTTTGTGTTGTAACTAAGTATACGAACCTCAGCTCTAATTCTGGCACAAGGCCAGTCCTTATAACTTATTCCAAACTCTACTCGTGCTTTTTATACATGGCTATTGTTTTCTTTATAGTTAATAAATGTTACCCTCTGTCTATTATTTCCCTTGGGGAGATTTAGGGCTGGGGGATTACATACCAATACCAAGTATATTAAAGCAGCTATATACACTTCATTTATCCTGTGATGTAGCAGCTTACCTTGCATGGCTTCACTATGGTTTAGCTTAGAAGATAGGGTCATAGTGTGTTACATCAAGAAAAGACTGCTACCTTTTCGTGTAAATGAAATGTACATGAACACTGGAATGTTCAGTGATTGGACCTTAACTTTAATACCTTGAACAGTGCTGTGATATCTGTAATCCATGACATGGTAAAACATATGTTGATGATCATTGTGTTTGGGAGCAATGGGCTAGGAAGTTGTGTTTAAATGTAATGATTTATTGATGACATGTAAAATAAATAGTAAACAGACTATGCTGTGAGAACCTACAAATCTAAACTAATTTAGAAACATTACATTGGCGACGCGGATGGGATTCAAGTAACTTAGTTCATTAAAATCAATGTCGGCCATGGCTGGTTATGTTGGGCATCTTAAAGAATTTAATCCTGCTGAGGACGACTGGGATGTTTTCAAGAGGAAGTTGGCGAATTTTACTAAGCTTAATGGATTGGAAGCTAAAGGGTGTGAAATGCTACTGAGTCATCTAAATCAGGTTGCTTTTAAGTTGTTAATAGATTGATGTGTGCCCGATACTCCTGAAACTAAAAGGTATGTGGATTTGATAGCTCTGTTAAATGCACATTATTCACCTGTGGTTTCGGTTTTTAAGGAAAGATCTGGATTTTATAATGCATGTTGTGGGCTTAATGAATCAGTAGCAGACTAGGCCACTCGAGTTCAGCATCTGGCTTCCAGTTGCACGTTTGGAACACACCTAGATTTTGCTCGTCTTGACAAATTTGTGATGGGTAAGTATACAAGACAAAGTTAAAGAACACTTGTTTACCAAGGACCCCTCATAGTTAACTATAAGCAAAGCTAGAGAGATCGCTCAGCAGGTGATTGCTGCAAACACATTTTTCAAAGATGTTAAAAGGGAACCAGAAATTTTCAAAATGGCCGCTGGTCAACAGGGCAGAAATAATCGTCCTCCCAAACAGAATTTTGATCCCCGTTCTCCTTGTGTTTGCGGTTACACAAATCACTCAACAGCACAGTGCAGGTTTGGTAATTATATTTGTGCCATTTGTAAATGTAGGAGGCACTTAAAAATAATGTGTCCTTCAAAATTCAAGCGGGTCACCTCTAACATTATGGAAACAGAGGAGAGGAAGGGAGGACAGGAAATATTTAGTTTTTTTAACCTCAATCCCTCTGATGCTGAGAGGTTACCATTCAGTATTGAGGTTACACTAAATGATGTTCAAATGATTGGACAGTTAGACACTGGGGCTACCTGCAGTGCTGTGTCAGAAAGGTTATACAAAAAAACATTTTCAGGATGTACGAATTATAAAGAAAAATGAGATAGTTAAATTCTACACTGAAGACCTGCAAATAATTCCGTTAGGCAGATGTTCACTTCCAGTTGATTTTAAAGGTCAGGTAAAACAGATAGATTTCCATGTAATGGGTGTCCTCTTATCATAGGGAGAGATTTCATACATGTCTTTGGTTTCAAGTTCAGTCAAGTGAACCAAGTAATGATGCCAAGTGTTGACCTCAAAAATAAAATGATTCAGATGTACCTAGAGGTTTTTACTGACAAATTGGGCACCTTTAACAAGGCAAATATCCCCTCAAGTTGAAGCCAGGGGCAGAACAAAGTTTTTCAAACCAAGAAACATTCCATTTTCTTTAAAACCTAAAGTAGAGCTAGAACTTAAGAGGCTTCAAGATGCAGTAAATGGGGAACACCAATAGTGCCTCTAGTGAAGCCTAGTGGCTCTGTTAGATTATGTGGTGACTATAGAGTAACACTTAACCCATATTTAGAAGTAGACAGGCATCCCCTACCTCATGTAAGTGCAGGGTTCCTACGCTCTGGAAAGTCAGGGAAAGTCAGGGAAAAAATAATAGTCAGGGAAAGTCAGGGAAGCTTTAAAAAGGTCAGGGAAAGTCAGGGAAATGACAATTCATGTCTTCATGTCACACTTAGAAAAAACAAAGAAAATATTTTTTCTATTTACTGCGTCATAAGCCACTGCCCCAATGAAGAAAGCTGAGGGGCACTTACCATGCTCAAACTTGCCCTAACACAAGTTTTGGTAGCATTTTATTTCAGAATGTGAACGCAGAGGTCTCCTAGCCTGCACATGACAATTCTTTTAACTTTAGTGATCACTTGTTTTTGTTCTTGTTCAAGGTTTGTCATCGTTATAGTTTGATACAGTGCACCAGGACTGATTAGACTACACCAGCAATGTCTAACAAAAAAACCGTTTTTAACCAGCTCTGGCTAAGCCCAGACCATTTTCCTGAATTCTCATACTGGATAAGTGGTGTTGAAAGTAATAAGCTGCAGGCATTTTGTAAAGTGTGCAAAAAAATTATAAACTTAAGTAATATGGGAAAGCAAGCATTAGCTTCCCATGCAAAAGGACCAACTCATATCAAAACTCTTGAAACTTTGACAAATCAACGCTCTCTGTTGACTTTTTTTTCAAAAAAGTCAAGTGATTCAGGTTCATCGAGCTCCCCAGTTTCAAGAGAATCTCTGGCACACAAAGACATTCTACCTAGTGATGATTCTGCTGGTTGCTCGAAGAGTTTTTCTGTTTCATCGAAAATCGTAACGTCGCAGAAGGAAGCTGTTGCTAAAAGTGAAATTAGTGTAGTGCCTCAAAGAAACCATAACACTTTTGTTATAAAAGATGATATAACTAAGGCGGAAGTCATTTGGGCTATGCAAGTTGTTGACAAAAAAATGTCTTTCAATTCGTGCAATAATTTAAGTACAATTTTTCAATTGATGTTTCCCGAGTGTTCCATTGCCAATGCCTTTACCCTTGGTGGAGACAAGGCTGCATACTTCATTGTGCATGGCTTGGCTCCATTCTTTCATAATAATTTACTGGACCGCCTAAAATCATGTAACAACTTTGTAATTTGTTTTGATGAGGCATTGAATAAAGTTATTCAAAGAGGACAGATGGACATTGTAATTAGATTCTGGGACAAGGAAAATCATAAAGTCATCAGTCGTTACTTAAACAGTGTGTTTTTCGATAGGAGCACTGCTGAAGAATTACTGAAGCATTTTCTGGATGGTATTTCTCCTCTTCCACTCTCTAAGTTGATACAAGTGTCAATGGATGGCCCAAATGTCAATTTAAAGTTTATAACACTTCTTCAGGAACACCTCAAATCTGTAACAGACAATGAAGTATGTAGTTTGCTAAATCTGGGAACATGTGGGCTTCATGTTGTTCATGGTTCCTTGAGAACAGGAGTAGAGTCTGTTGATTGGGATATAAGTAGCTTATTGCGTCACATGTACTACCTGTTCACTGACTCTCCAGCTCGTCGAGCATTGTTTACCCAGTTGACAGGGTGTACAACTTTTCCATTGAAGTTCTGTGGTGTGCGTTGGTTAGAGAATGCGAAGTGCTTTCAAAGGGCATTACAAATTTGGGACCATGTTATTAAGTTTCTCAAAGAAGCAAAACTTCCTAAAACAAAACCTGTAGAGACACTGAAAAGAGCAGCCTGTGATCCATTCCTAAAGTGTAAACTAGCGTTCTGCAAGACAATTGCAGATGAATGTCAGCCTTTCCTGCAACGGTTCCAGACATCAAAACCAATGACTCCATATCTTTTTGAAGCTATAGAGAAACTTCTAAGATACCTTATGAATCGTTGTGTGAAACCTGATCTTATGAAGTGCACGGGTCCAAAGTTACTGTCTATTGACACAAAAAAATCAGAAAATTTGATCCTTAGCAAAAATATTGATATAGGATTTGCAACAAAACGTTTGTTAGGAGAAACTGCGATCACAGTAACAGAAAGACAAAAATTAGAATTTATACATGAGTGCCGCAGTATGTTAACCACCATGTTTGCAAAACTACAAGAAAAAAGTCCCTTAAAACAGAAAGCTGTGAGAGGTTTGTCTTCATTGGATCCTTGTGTTATTCAACATTCACCTCAACTGGCCCAGAAGAGATTTTCTTTTCTTTTGGAGGAACTCAACCATGCCAACATCATAAATGATGTTCTGGCTGAAAATGCCAAGAAAGAATACTTGCATTTTTGCAACCTCAAAAAATCTGAGCTTCAAGAAATATTTCGTCCTTGTGATCAGTTTAGTGATGAAGTAGGACTTGACACTATTTATGGTAGCTTTCTAATAGGACAAGCAAACTACAAACATCTTTGGGAAGTAATAAAGATTTGCCTTGTCTTGTCGCATGGGAATGCAACTGTTGAAGGTGGTTTTTCAGTCAATAAATCTTTACTGGTTGAAAACATGCATGAAAAGACAGTCATTGCACAGCGTCACATTCATGATGAGATACAAGAAGCAGGAGGGATTAAAAATATACACATTAGCAAAAAGATGTTGGATTACGTGAGAGGTGCTCGGAAACGCTATCATGAATACTTAGAGATGAAGAAGCAAGAAAAAAGTGAAAAAGACAAGAAGAAGGCAGAAAAGAGGAAATTAGATATACAAGTTAAAGATTTAGAAGGAGAAAGAAAAAAATTAATGATGGCAACTGAAGAGAAACGAGAAGCAATAGACGTGGAGTTGCAAGAACTGAAGAAGAAGCAAGCTTCACTTTATTAAATATAACATAGTTTCTTATTGTATGACTATAGTGATAATTTTAATAAAAATAAAATTGACTTGAGACATGAATAATATGAAAGCAGACAGAGTTCCTGTTGTAAGCTATTCAGTTCAGGAAATGTACAGTTTAGGTAAAATAAAACTGTAATGATACCAAACTCTTTAGTATGTTCTTAGTGGCCTGTTATTTAATACGTATTTCTGCACATGATACCAAAGGGAATCAAGTTTGTTACAAATTTTTGATAGGGATTATTTTTCCATCATTTTCCCTCAACTGATTGGCAAGATGTCTGCTTTCTTATTCTTCCATGAGAGGTGAGGCAAGGTCGGCTGTAAGGGGGGGGGAGGCCGAAATAAATTTATTTAAATTAATATTTTCACGTGTATAGTACCGTAAAGTTATAATGGAAATTTTATGAGAAATTGGTCAGGGAACTTGGGAAAATAGTCAGGGAAAGTCAGGGAAAAGTCAGGGAGAATATTTTTACAAATACTGTAGGAACCCTGAAGTGATATATTTTACTCAATGCAAGGGTCTACTACTTTTACTCAAATTGACCTCAAAAATGCCTTTCAACAGATGGAATTAACTGAGAATTCCAAAGAACTAGTTACTATTAGAACCCATAAAGGTCTATTTTGTTATAATAGATGTCCTTTTGGTATTTCTCCAGCCCCTCAAGAGTTTCAGCATAGCATGGAAACTGCTGTAGCAGGCATTGAAGGAGCTGTGGTTTGGCAAGATGACATTGTGGTAGGGGGCCATACAATAGAGGAACATAATGAAAGGTTGAATATGGTACTGTCCAGGCTCAGGGAATGTGGATTGACTGCTAATATAACCAAGTGTATGTTTCAACAACCAGAAATAAAAAATTTGGGTTACATAGTTGGAAAAGATGGATTGAAATTAGACCAAAATCTGACAAACCCGTACTAGAGGCTGAAACACCAAAATTAGTCAGTGAATTAGAGTCATTTCTAGGTATGGTAGAATATTACAGGAGATTATTGAAGGGGGCTTCTGTCATCTTAAATCCTTTGTATGAACTGCTTAAAAAGGGGGTTCCATGGAAGTGGAGCTGGGAATGTAATCATGCGTTTAGTCAAATTAAAAGTGCACTCACCTCAGCCCCTGTTGTGGATCACTATAATCCGGATCTAGAGCTGATATTGTCTACTGATGCAAGTCCTAGGGGCATCTCAGCTGTACTTGGCCAAAAGACCAAGGAAGGAGCTATACGACCTGTCACATTTGCATCTAGAGTCTTGACACAAACAGAGAAGAACTACCCCCAGATCCACAAGGAGGCCTTGGCCCCAGTTTATGGAGTACTTAAGTTTTCACAGTATCTTTATATGGGAAAGTTTATTTTGGAGACTGACCATAAACCACTCACTACAGTCTTTGGCCACATGAGTGGGATTCCAGTCTTATCAGCAAATCGATTGCAAAACTTTGCAGCAATTTTGTCAAGTTTCAACTATGAAATAAGATATGTTCCCTCAAGGAAAAATTGTGCAGATTATTTGTCTCGAAACATCAGTATGATCCACCACAAGATTTTATAGTGAACTTTGCTGACTATGCAGAAGACAGCGAATATTTGAATAAAAAACTGGTTGCTTCAGAGAGTGTAAAAGATAAAATCTTGAGTAAAGTGATAAAGTTTATTCAAATAGGGTGGCCTAAATTGGTGGATAGGGAGCTTTAAGTCATTTCAGTCAGTATCTAGTGAATTATACATAGATCAAGAATGCCTTTTCCGAGGACACAGAATGGTAATTCCTGTAGCTTTATGGACTAAAGTCTTGTAAGAAATGCATAAGCTACATTTTGGAATAGTTAAAACCAAATTTATGGCCAAAAATTACTTTTGGTGGCCAGGACTTGGCAAAGAAATTGATAATCTGGTTTTAAGCTGTGGTCTATGCCAGAAAGTACAAGGTTCCCCTGACAGGTGTGAGCTTATTCCATGGCCATGGCCAGAAAAACCTTGGAGCCGTATACACTTGGATTTTTTGGGGCCCATAAATGGGAAAACCTATTTAATGATAATCGACGCTCATTCTAAGTGGCTAGAAATTTGCCAAATGCTGTCAGTAACCACAACAGCCACAATTCGATTCCTGATGGTTTTATTTGCTCGATTTGGATTACCAGAACTTTTGTATCAGATAATGGCAGTCAACTTGTTTGTTCAAAAGAATATACGGATTTTTGTGACTTACATGGCATAAAATATCGCGCAGGTGCACCACATTTCCCACAAACCAATGGCCAAGTGGAAAATGGTGTTGGCAGCTTAAACGAGCCATCAAGAGGGCCATTCTTGCGGGAAAAGTTGTTCATATGGCCGTGAAAGAGTTTCTAATGTATTATAGGAATACCCCTCAGCTAACCACCAGGGTTGCCCCAGCGATGTTGATTATGGGCAGAGCTTTGCGAACACCATTGGATGTCATAAACAATAGAACGGATGGTCAAAACAATCAAAGCATGGAGGGAATAAGGGCCCATGTATCCTATAAGCAAGGAATACAGCGAAGATATTCTGGGAGAATAAAAATAATTTTTAATGTAAGTGAAAGTGTTTTGTTCAAAGTTTTTAACAAAACAAAGTTATTTGGGAAAATGCTTTAATTCACAAAAGGTTGGGTGAAAGACTATACTTAGTTAAGTTAGGCTCAGGAGCTGTAGTGAAACGTCATTTGAGCCAAATGACTGCGGCATTACCTTGTAGCAGTCAGAATATATCATTCCCCAGGGAGTCTCGTTGGGCCATGCCGTACCCGTCTGATTCTCCTATTCATAGGGGGGAACAGTACATCGGTACAGAGGATCACTTGGTATTGCCCACACCCATCCCCATCATTGGTGATGGGTCGAGTCAAGACATCAGGGGGAATCCTCAAGGACATTAGGAGATGCACAGCAGTCAAATCCAGAAGACAAAAATAGGGAGACGGGAGCAAGACAACCGGAAACTGTGGAAGATAAACCGCGATGGACCATTCGACCACCCATAAGGCTCACATACTCACCATTCTAAGGGAAGACAGAAAGGGAGAGATATTGGAATGTTCAGTGATTGGACCTTAACTTGAATACCTTGAACAGTGCTGTGATATCTGTAATCCATGACATGGTAAAACATATGTTGATGATCATTGTGTTTGGGAGCAGTAAACTAGGAAGTTATGTTTAAATGTAATGAGTTATGGATGTCATGTAAAATAAACAGTTAACAGACTATGCTGTGAGAACCTACAAAACTAAACTAATTTAAAAACATTACGTCTGGTAACTTTCAATGGGCCTATAAAGCTTACATTCACCAAAAATATTAATTCAATGTTTCTTTAATTTATTTTTAATTTGATAACTAATTCTATATAGCTACAATTATGACTATTTTTTTTATTAGTGTGAGACAAGAAGTGCAGATGAGGATAACAAGATTAACTGTGATTCAAAACAAGTTGCCCAAATTGATGAACCCCACGAAGAGACTGATAACTCAAATATGGCAACGTTGAAGTGTGAACAAGATGATTCAGAGGGTTGTCTCAATTCAATCAGCCCTCAGAACACACTTATTCCACAGGTTTGTTATATTTATATATTTATAAATACTAAAGAATTATTCTAATTCAGGTGAAAGTTAATCTGTTCTAATTACTCTCATTTTAAATAACATTTTGGATGATTCTCTTAAATTATTTTCAAGGTATAAATCAACTTTATGTCCAATACTGTTTACAGCCTATGGTCCAGGTCAATTATTTATTCTATTTATATATTCTCCACTACCGGCTTGCGAGGTCTATCGTAGCTTCATATACCTTACAATTTAACTTAAGACTAGGACAGGCACAACATCCAGTCCCCAGCCGTTAATTTATCACAATGAAAGGGTAAACCAACATTTCACCAATGATAAATTTTCGGCCATGTCGTGAATCAAACCCGGGCCCTTAGCTCAGTAGACATACATGTTATCGACTGAACTAAGGGTCAAATTTTATGAACAAGAGATTTTTAAATTATTTACTGTAGGTAGAGTGAAGTCAATCAGTTTAAAAAGAATTGGTTGGATTGTCAAATGGGATTTGTTTGGTAAACTTTTAAAATTTACTTTAAGGAAACTATTGAATGCAATATATATTAGCCTCCACCGTGGTTCGGATTCCACGTTAAACTGTAGGTCCTTCATTTCATCTCACAATCACCCTACCATTACACATTAGCGTAAGTGCGTATAACCTGAACAGGTAGTAAGACGCGGTGCTAATAATAATAATAATAATAATAATAATAATAATAATAATATATTAATTTAAAGATTCTTCTTTCTTAAGGTATTTTATAAATTTAAAATATTTTAAGTGATAATAATCAAATTTAATTCTGCTTCAGTTGCTGCATGGTCTAAGGCATGACTCCTGCAAATGACAGGCAAATTGGGGTTCAAATCCTGTTTGTTTTACTGAGCAGAGTTTTCTACACTCCCTCCACGCAAATGTGGGTGTACTTCCTCTACATTCAACCTTCGCACAACTAGTATATATGCTGTACAACCTGAATAGGTAGTAAAATGCAGTACTAAAAAAATTTCTTAGTTTCTTTGTTAGATAAAATTAAGAAATAAACAATGTTAATAAATTAAGTTCACGGTTAGTATCAATTCTGACCTAACGTGTCAAAGTTAAAATCCACTGTTGTTATTTTTTTTATGGAATTATTTCCAGTTCCAGGCTAAAATACCAATGAGTTTACTTTTAAATTCACCCACCACATTTTGTATCTCATAGTTTACATTGCTTGTAGCCCTCCTGGATGTGAATTAAGGTGTGTAGCATAATACATATTTTCTATTTTACTCTCTCTAGACCCGTCGGAGACAAAAAATATTGTGATCGTCAAAAAAATCAACTCAAGATTTTGATATATGTCTGTTTCATGACCCCCTTAAACAGAAAAATTTGCCATCAGGCCATCAGTTTTATCTTGGCCTAGATTTGAAACCATTTTACCTATTATGCTAAAACTGGGGATCGAAGGTTTTCATAAGGTCCCCTGAGGAGTTTTTGGAAAAAAAAAAAAATATATATATATATCCAACTCTAATATTAAGGTCAGTTTACTGATGGGAAAAAGGAGAAAAATTATATTTTCTTGAAATCTATTGTAACCATTTTGAATAAATTTCGTATCCAGGCACTATTTAACATGACAAACCAAATAAAAACGCTCATTTTCCCATGAAAATGACTTTGAGGCTACTTAACATCACATCTCTGAAACTATTCGAGATATAAAATAACTTATCATTATAAAATTGTGGTACTATTAAAAATAAAACTTGTACTTTAAATATATTTTTATAAAACCGTCAGTGTTTCCGAGCTATTGGCAAATATATTTGTTAAATGAGGTCTCGAAAATTAGGAGCTGAATGTTATGCTTGTTGGTGAAGAGAGGTGTTACTTTTTTCTCAATATGTATTAAAATTATATTTTATTTCTTTCGTGTTCTTTGGTGGAATATGATTATTTTTTACATTGTGTTTTTGTAACATTGTATATTATTTTGTTTCACAAATCTTAAGAGTTTTAAGTAAATGTCGCCTTATTTAGGAGGAGAAAGATAATATTTTTTTAAGTTTCATTTACAAGCTTTCACTAAACATTAATTATTATTATTATTGAGCCATTTTATGTAATACACTATTGGCGTGTGTTTTAGTGTCCAAACAAATCATTGAGGGACATAAAAAACATTCACGAAAAACTCCATTGATACCTCGACAAATGGGAATTTCACCTTTGATTTTAAGTGAACCTATTCAGTCACGTCTCGAAAAACTTATGTTGGAAGGAGATCTTCTGGAAGTTACCCTAGATGAAACTTATCATATCTGGACAATTCTCCAAAACACCAAATTTGGAGAAAGGTTATCTGATTTTGAGGTAAGTTGCTTAAAAAAAGTGTTTAATAAATATTTGTATATGGTTTGGGAGAGACCACTAGGAAGACCTAGATGCATATGGGAGGATAACATTAGAATAAATCTGAAAGAAATAGGATGTAATGAGGTGGACTGGATAGAACTAGATCAAGATAGAGATAGGATGTAGTGAGATTGACTGAATATATAACTAGCCCTAGATAAGGATAGGGAGTAATGAGATGGACTGGATATATAAATAGCTCTAGATAGGGATAGGGTGTGATGAGATGGGCTGGATATATAACTAGCTCTAGATAGGGATAGGGTGTGATGAGATGAACTGGATATATAACTAGCTCTAGATAGGGATGGTTGGTGTACATTTGGAAGTGTTGAAATGATCTTTCAAATTCCAAAAGCAATAGAGTGAGAGTAAGTAAAGTGATAATTGTAAAGATGTATTGAAACATTCAAATATGTAATATTTGCTATCAATAACCTAAACTGTAAATTTTTAAAAGTGTTTATTGACTTTTTGAATTAACTTCATAAATATACACAAATCAAAGCTATATGCAATATAGTAAACATATACCTCATTAATAACTATGCTTTAAATCTACTCCAGGAAGAAGTAAATGACCCATACACAAATCAACAAAGAAAGCGAAAGATAAGAGAGAAGTACCAAACCAGAAACAAAGCATTGAAGACAAGAACAATTATTAAAAGGTTTGAAGAATATCAAATCCAGAAGTTTCTGGAAATCGACAATGTAAAAAGTCATGAGCAATATCAAATTTCTGAAAAGGTGATATGTTTATCTTTTGGTGTTTTTATGTATGATGTAAAATAACACATTGTTGGAAGACAAAAAGTGAGCAATATGTAGAACAGTGTGTACACTCAATATTAAGAATTTGCAGCTACAGAAGTTATTGTCTCAAGACTAGAAATTGTTGCAACTTAGCTTACGATTACATTCCTAGTCTTGAAACAATGGCTTCTATAATGATCATGTAAATTCCAGATAGGGTTGAATGCCCGGTTCATGACCCAGAGCTCATCCAAGGACAAACTGACTGACTAGCAGCATAGTTGTGTTCGATACTTCATCAGATGATGTTGTTAAACTTCAGACCTCTGCATGGTCCAATAATATTGTAGAGTTAGGATAGTTTATCCATAAACAGTTACCATGTACCGACTATCATCTTTTATAAATAATTGTATATTTTATATCCCATGCTATTAAATTAGTTAGTTATAAAATAATAAACATCTTTCATATTATTTAAATGTGTGCGTGGGCAACCAACCTCTATGAACTGGCGAACTGGTCATAACATTTTTAATTTTCATACTAGGAAAAATAATGAAAGTAGTGTTGTTTTTTCTCACAGTAAAAAAAAAATCTTAAACATTACAAATATGGCTTGTGTTTTTTCTTTATTTATCAATTATTTTTAATTTTTGTCACTGTTTATTTTATTTAATATTTGTTTATTTTAAATTCCTAACTAATCCATCTCTCTAAGGAAAACCTCTTTGATTTATGAGGTAATTGTATTATATTTGTAAGAAGGTATTGGAAAGGTGGATAGAAACATATAAAAGGGGACAAACACAATTTGGCTTTTACAATGAAAAGAATAACACAGTTCACACTTTACACTGCTGCCATTGGACAAAGAGGGCTCTTGAAGAAAATCGATCATCACCGCCCAATACCCCAACCTAGGTTTCATTCTATCAGAACTGTTCAGGGAGGAGTGTGAAATGCGCAACGCAACTTTCTAAAAGAGGAAAAGAAAACACAAAAGGGAGAAAATGGAAAATTTCAAAGAATGGTAGAACACATAGACAGGAACATGTAAAAGGTATGTCCTTGCTATTATACCTAAAAGGAACATGTAAAAGGTATGTCCTTGCTATTATACCTAAAAGGTATAATAGCAAGGACATACCTTTTACATGTTCCTGTCTATGTGTTCTACCATTCTTTGAAATTTTCCATTTTCTCCCTTTTGTGTTTTCTTTTCCTCTTTTAGAAAGTTGCGTTGCGCATTTCACACTCCTCCCTGAACAGTTCTGATAGAATGAAACCTAGGTTGGGGTATTGGGCGGTGATGATCGATTTTCTTCAAGAGCCCTCTTTGTCCAATGGCAGCAGTGTAAAGTGTGAACTGTGTTATTCTTTTCATTGTAAAAGCCAAATTGTGTTTGTCCCCTTTTATATGTTTCTATCCACCTTTCCAATACCTTCTTACAAATATAATACAATTCTTAACTAAATATTAGAGAAACACTGCTGATGACTCGTTAGAGTACTATACTTTTCTTTTTTATATTTTTTACAAAATTTTATGTAGTTTGGAATCAGACAACACTATAGAAACCAAACTTACATAAAATGTTATACAAACAGATGCTCTTTCTTGCAGGATCAATAATTAAGATAGAAGACAAAAATTAAATTTATTTTTCACTACTGATTCATAAATTCTAATACTATCTGTAATAGTCTGATGATGGATGAAATATATTTTCCCTGCATCTTCTACATTTATAGTATGTGTTATTTTATTTTCATATATATTTACAGTATTTTTCATGGGAAATCTTAAAATTGTAAATAAGTTTGAAAAATAGCCTTAAATGTTTTTGATCAGAATAATGAAAATAAGCTGAGTGCAAAAGGGTTAAACCAATCACATCTTTATTTATTTTAACAATTAATTACTGTAGTGTTTTAATATATTATTCCTTTTTTCCATTTTAGACAAACGAGAAAACCAATATTGATGGTAATGTAAACAATATGAATGAAAATTCAACCAGTAATCATTTGTCTTATGATCCTGGTATTGTTGAAATTAAGGAAGAAAACAATAGCATAAAAGGATACAGTGATGATGACTTCTACGTGCATCATAACTTTGATGATGGAACTCTTGCTGGTGGTAATACTAGCACCTGGGTCGGTGTTGGAAGCACCGATATAGATATCTGTATTAAAGCCAATGGTGGTGTTGATGTAGATGCTAGTGGTGGTGTATTTGCTGGCGGTGGTATTTATCCTGACAGTGATTCAGTCATTAATGCTAACAGTAAAACTGGCATCAGTAGATGTAATAATTTAACTGATGCTGGTGCTGAAGCTGATATCGAGGAGGATGATGATGATGATGATGATGATGATGATGATGATGACGACAATGATGATGATGAATACTGTGCTGCAACTACATGTTTAAAACCATCTGGTATGTCTGAAAAATAAATTAATACTTGCACAAACTAACATTGTATTCATACAAACAAAAAGTTAATATTTGTCTTTAAATAAGTATCGCCCTTTGGGCACACAATGCCAAACTAGTTTATTCTGGCTTGTCTTTGGTGCACATATAAGGGTTTGAATCTGACCAGTTGTACTGAGGATGGTTTTTCTAAATTAAGTGTCAGATACATGCTTTGTTTAAGATCTCTAAATTGATAACATAAGTTATGATATAGGATACAATTATCGATGCTATGGTTTGATGTCTAGCATCAAGTGTTGTTTAGTCCCACATTGTCGGTATGCAAGACAAATATTAACTAGTAATATTTCCTTTTCAAACTTATCATTCATTCATTCATGCATTATATTTTCTATTGTGTACTTAGTCACAGTCACGTCCTATTAACTTCCATCTTATTAGTACAGTGACACCTCTTAATAGCGGACACCTTCCGGGACCAAAAGAAAGTTAGTCATTTGGAAAAATAATTTTAAAATGTTTAAAAATCATACCGCTTGAACACAGTTTGACTTATATGGGCCTCTATACTGTGGAATTAACTAACACAATATACATAATTACTGCACTGTGCAGTATTGTATGCAAGCTGATTAATAAAAAAATATTGTAGATAACATACTGTAAACGACCTATATGACATAAAGTAAAGAAAATAAATTTAATTATGTCTGATTCATAGGTTTTACAGCCAACCAGCAGAAGCCTTACAGTCACTTAAACCCATCTCTTTAGCCATTTCTAATGCCTTTCTACGAATTAAAGTTCCAGACAAAGAAATGGTATGGTTTCTAGCAGGACAGAACCATTCAAATGTCACATTATCAACAGCTTGTCCTTGCATTTTTGGAAATGCTATTTTACTTAATTTGGCCCAAGAGTTAAAAATATTTGTTTTTATTCTTCAGAATGTCACTGATTTGGGTTTTCCCCACGTCAAACTTAGTGGCCAAATCATGGCTACTTAACTTTTCTTTCTCACCTATTTTCACAACTTTTATTTTGTCTTTCAAAGTCAAATGCTTAAGTTTTTGAGATATTTTAAGAATTGGCAAAACATCACTTAAATAAAATTACAACTTTTAATAATCACAATTTTATTCCCTTAGAGCGCACGAGTACAGACTCAATATTTTTAACAACCTCTGCTAATGAATCAAAAGGGGCAGAAGTTATGACCTTGAAATATCTTAAGTAATTTCTGTGTAGGCTATTTTAGAAACTTTGACTAGAGGGGGAAGGCACCACTGCCCACATTTCACTAGAGACATTTGACATTCCTACGGTAAAATATATGAACTGGTGTTTTCAATTTATGCCAGTAAAGACTTGTTCATCAGAGTAATGTGAGAGTCTAGAGTTCAAAATCAATTTGGTCATCCTCGGAAACCATGTAGCGCCCAGATATAAAACCAGGATCACAAAATATTCAAATGGCAGATTATCATTATATGTGGGGGGAGGGGTTGGGGGTCAATGACCAACCCATGATTGGCCCAGAACACTTTTATTCACTGCAACTCACTCTTTCTAGTTTCTCCTGCCTAAATGTAACCTTCATCCTTTTCCTAGAAATAACTCAATCTATGTGTGTTCCATCTCTCTGAGAACTTAATTTTTAAGGGATAAAATCTGGATGTACTGGGTTCAAATTCAGAGTACTCGAGGAAGGGTGTGGACCATATAGTACTCGAAATCAAACTCTAAAACCATTAATTTTAAAATTAATATAATTCCAGGTCGTGAAGTTAATTGGGTACAATGTGACAAATGTGAAAAATGGTTTCATCTACGCTGTATTGGTCTAAACAAAAAGGATGTAAATGAAGATGAAGATTACATATGTAAACACTGCTTAGTTCCTACCAAAGCTAAACGAGTACTAGGTGTGGATAAACGAACTTCAAGGCCATCTAGAACAAAAATTTTAACCATGGATGTGGAAGAAAAATAGCCCAAAATTATATACATTTAGACATAGTGCAAATAAAACTTAAACCATCCAGCTGGTTGGAACTCAACATTCTAAAGTAAGTAATTTTTGTAACACACAGGATTCCAGTGTTTAACATCTTTATTAACTTGATTTGCACATACTTTGAGTATATGTGTGTGCAATTATTCTATCAAATATATTAGGGATGCCGATTCCGATACTCCATTCCTCGATACCCATGGGATCAACTGGTATCGCAATAATCGATACTATACACTAAAAATCTCAATACCATTCATTAGTAGTCAACAGGGTTGACTCCTTAAATGGTTGATTTTGAGAAGTAGTGGAGAAAGGGAGAAACAATAATAATCAGCGCCAGTGGTTAGACATTAGCTACTAGATGTAGTTTTGTTTTGTCCTATTATTCTCTTCGCTCCTCTCTAAGCTCAATATAAACAAGCCATTCCTTTGCAGCTTATCAACACGGTTACAGTCGACACAAGGTCGATTTTCGTTTATCAAAGGGAACTGTATTTCGAAAATGAACCTAAGTATAACACTTATTTTGTATTGAAATAGTCAAGTAAAATATTCACTTCATAAGGTAGATTTTCCTCAGCGCTTTGGCAAGGAACTGGTGAGAAAATGAGTCGACCAGCTAGAAACTGAATCTTTTTTGTAGTTATACTAATTCTTACTTGAATGATTTTAAAATAATCCACATTAAATAGTCATTTTTTATTTATCGACTTTAATTCTTGTAAGCATCGTCACCTTTGATTTTGATAGTCTTCATAACCATGATATTTCTTACTGTAGGCCTACTAATCGTTGTAAATGTTATTTTTGTCTTGTTTCTTCTTGTTATAATTTGTTTAAATAGTCTAATTGACTAGTTTCAATATTGTAACATATGGGAATGGTATTGAGTATTGAGGAGATGAATTGATGGTATCAAGCAAGTTATCAGAATCGAGAAAAGTAGGTATTGACCCACCATTAAAATATATAAATTCAGTTTTTTTAAGTTTGATCCATCTGTTAAAAGTTTTGTTCTTATTAACTGAAAAGAATTGTATAAACAAACTTAAATTAGGTCAGCCCCCAACCACAAACTAAATTACTATATTAGATTGAATTAATTTTTAACACTAAAGTCTTGAACTAAAATTGCACCTTTGAAACTAGAAATGAAGTAGTGCATCATTGATTTATTATGATGAGTGTTATTCTTCAGGGCTTAGATAAGTAATTAAATGATTGAATGAAAAAAAAAAAATAGTTGTAGGTTAATTCAACACTGAGGTGTAAGGACTTGGCACAGATTCAAAACTTAGTAGTATTTTCTTTCATTTCACTTTTTTACGATATTTGTTAAATTATATTTTAGGTATGTTATAATAATCAGAACATCTTACCTTAAATTTTTTTTTTAATTGAGTAAAATATTTGGCTTAAGATTTAAATTCTTCTAAAAAATTAAAACTTGAAACAAACATCATAAAAAGTCCAGTGTAATCACCATATGTTAAAAGTTTAACATTAAGTGAAAGTTTTAAATTGCATAAGGGCTTTTAAACTTATTTTTGAATTGTGGCAACTAAGCGTGCCATTAAACATGAGGGGTTGGTACTGCTTCGTTCTTATGACTGGAAAGTGTGAGGGGGAATATATAAATAAATAGGATGCTGTCCCCTCTGGTTTCCTCCTAGTCTATACTAGTGTTATTCACCATTATTTAATTTAAGATTCATGTTGAGTATTACTTCATTATGAAATATTCAATCAAATATTATTGTTATTAATTTTGATTGCTACTCTAATAGAATAGATCTTTTCTTTGTCACATTTCATTTGAAATCCCTTCTCCCTTACACACTTGTGTCTGTCGTGGAAAATCAGTGATCACATTCACACATTTATACATGTCAAAAGTGTTCCTAAATATCCCATCTTTAATTGTTTACTTTAAACATACATAAACAATAGAGCTTTGACATATTTTTCTCTTCCCCTCATACATCTTACAATAAGTACATGTAAATCTCCGTATGTTATTGCCAATTAGAACAGATTATAATCGGTGTTGAGATCCTGATTCTAGGTGAGCAGTTCCTAGTCATGCTTGAAGAATTGCTGGTTGATTGTGCACTGTGAGGCTTTGTGTAATGTTGTGATAGCTATTGATTGGGGCTTTTTATTTTGATATAAACAAAATCCACTCCAATATTTTTTACTTTTCCCTTCAATTATATTTAACTACATACAAATCTTGACATTCTTGCCTACATTAATGGGTTAATTATTATTATTATTATTATAGATTTACCTATGTGTGGGTGTACAACACATTTGACAAGTGCCAAAAAAAAGTGACTTCTGCCTTCGAGAGCACCTAAATTAGTGTGTGCCTATTTGTTCGTGGTTACAAATACATGTGAGTTCTATATATTTATTGCACTTTTAAATTTGTTGCCAAGACTGAAACAATTTCCATAGTGAAATTGTGCAACATTTTAAATTATTTAAACCTTATATTTATTTTTACAAAGAATCTTAATGTTTCTTATCATTCATACTATAAGGGTCATATTTTTAGTCTCATCTCGGTAGTCAACCAAGCTCCCCAGTATACCAACAAGCAATTCAGGTCGAATGTGGGGATTGTCTGACATTGGGATATTGACTTAAAATATGATCCTTAACCACAAATTCACTTGCACTTAGTCATAGATTGTTTCACGAATACTGGATATTACTTACAGTGAATTTTGTTGGTGAATCCGATTTTTGATAGTGATATAGAGAATAATTGAATATTATTTAATTTGAGTGTATATTTCAATTGACTTAGATGTTTATCAGAGCTGACATTCATGACAATCCAGTATTTGGAAATCGGTTTGGTTTATCTTAAAGGTGTGAATCATAGAATTTTAGTATTGCAACATGGCTACTTTTGTTAGTCTACTTGACACTCTCACTAACACCCTCAATGTATGTATGAAAGGTATTATGTCACTTGTTCAGCTCTTTTTTTCTTTTTCCACCATGTGAAAGCAACACCTAATTAAAGGGGTATTTTTGTTTGAAATGACTTAACTCGATTTTATAATATTCAGGCTCCCATGTATAATTTCCCCTGAATAGAACCTGTAAAATTATTTTATTTTACACAATATTTGAATATCCTGTACTACTTGATTTGCAAAACTTAATTTTAATTAAATACAGGGGAAGTAAAGAAGGGCCCTGTCTAAACTAATACCTGGTATCATTTATTAGGAATGAATTTGGGTTTTTTCAAACGTCTACACCTTTTAACTTATAAGTACAAACCAAACCATAAATATTTTGTATTAACTGGAGCTACCATAAATAAAGTTTTATATCTAACACATCAAGGATAAAATTAATTATGTAGGTTAAATCGTGAAACTTAGTACAAATGAGCTGCACAAATTTGTATGAACACACTATTCTTGTCAAATTTAAAATCATTCCAGAAAACATGAATGCTCTACTAGAGAGATTAATAAATTCTATACAAAAGTGAAGTGGTTGTTAAAGAAATGTCTGTGTCATTGGAATAGTGTTTATGTTACAAAATTACTATAAACATATGTATTAAAATAATAAGCTAAGAAATAGTTGTTTTTAGATTATGGGCCTAATTTAGCATACGTAAAAAGATGTGATTGGATTTTCAAAGGATGTTCCCATGTTGTGAATGTTAAAGAGTTCTACAAAAGATATTACAAAATAATTTTTAAGGCACAGGTGTGGTGTAGTTTGGGGCGAGGGTAAAAGAAATTCAGTGTTCAAGTCAATAAACAAAAAATTCCATGTTTCAATGCTTAAATTGTTTTGATAACCTATGACTGTTATAATTTATTCTATGTCGCTTGTTATTCTGTTAATACATACATTATTTTTATTTTTGTAAATAAAATGTTTGTTCTGTTCCCCACCCTAAATAGTAACGGTTAAGAGCTAGCCTATGATTTAAAGATAATACTAATTACTTTTAATCTGTCTTGGTTATAAAATCTATCTTATAAATTAAGCACATATTTTTGAACTTATAGTACCAGTTTTTTTTTAGCTTGGTAGTTTTTTTGGTTTAGCTCCATAAGTTGTTACAGAGCCTTTATAACCACTACTATAAAAATAACTTTATTTATAGAATTATGTCTGTTACCAGATGCAAATGACAGTATTAATATGGGTTTATGATTTATTAGTAAAATTGGAACATTATTCTTGAAAATGTGTATCGTCGTTCACCGGAAACATTTTATTGAATATATAATTTGCATTGTTGATGAAAATTAATATTTTGAAGACACTCGATTTATGCCATGTTGCATTCCCAAAAACTAGAAAAAACTTGTATCTAACCAACAAATACTATTTTTTTCTAATCACCTGAAATCACATAATTATTTTTATAAAACACACAAAATAATGTAGTATTGAAAGAAATCTTTCAAAATTTGTTTGATTGATGTGTTGATGGTGTTTTTTTTTTCTCCCTCAATTGGTGTATTTGGTCATATCATTGGTAAAATACATTTTATCGAGTAATAATGTCTTACTTAAAATAAGGAAAAGACAATTTTTCT
>JBCFYV010009882.1:108631585-108679287 GCA_039000515.1 Timema cristinae
CAAAGTAAATTTTTTTTAATACTAAACTAAAAAAATTTACATGCACATTGCAAAATTAAAACAAAATTTTCGCTTTGTGAATTAGCTATCAGTGATTTCCCAAGATGTTGAAAACTTTTTTTGGGTTTTATAATGATGTTCATCATGTTCAAATCATTTTTCCAATTCAATATGTTAATTTCCGGGGGGAGAAAATTGTTGTTGTTTTGTACAAAATATTTTATTATTTGATTATTCTTATTCTTTATATTCAAACTATAATAAAAAAGTTTTATCAAAGAAAAATATTTTATCCAGCAAATTCAATATATAAGTAAATTTTTTGAAGTTAGAACCGGGTAATGCTCTAACCCCAGTTTATACCTAACTTAAAAAACCCTTTTTAGCTTAAAATTTAAAGGGGTTTACAAAGGATAGGGAAACTGGCCCATCTATATACCAAATCAGAACAAGCCCCTAACCTAAACCTAAGGAATTTCCCTCCTTCCCCCAGCACCTTTCTTTACATTCAATTCACATTAATAATATATAATAAAAAATTTTTTATTTTTTATATCTTTTTATTAAAGTTTGGCATCTATACGTGAAACATAAGAAAGACGGTGGGCTAGGGACAGTCAATCTTGTATTTAAACCCAAGACATCATCTACTCTCTTGGCCTGATGAACTGTCTGGACAGTGAAGCGTGTCCTTAAAATGTGTTTGGTTTTTTAGTGTTCCTCAAATTATTTTTCTACTCCATATCACAGGAAGTGGGGGTATCCCTCCTTTTTTAAAACATGATTTACCCCTATTGCTCTATTCCAAATAGTTATAATTTAAAGAATAAATTAAATTTTATTAAAATGTTTGCCTTAAAGTAAATGGGAAAATCCCTTAGTTATATTTAATTTTTTGTTAAAACGAAATCTTTGTGCTTTTAAATTTCTTTTAATTTCACAATAAATTACACATTCCAAATTAGTAGGAAAATAAAATATTTTTTAGTGTTAAGTTTAAAAACCTTACTTCTTGTGATGTTTTTTCAAGTGAAATATTATTAGCATCTACAAAAAATTTTTTTAATGCACTCAAGATTCTTAAAATTAAAGCCATGCTTTTTCAAAAGAAGGTTTTCCAAATGCAATATGGTGGTGAAATTTGAAGGTTCACAGTCTTGTACTAAAACACTTTCTTGTTAAAACCTAACAAAACAAACTTAATCATCTGTAAATTTATGGGTGGGATACAGTTGGGACATGATCTTAACAAAATGCATATTTTCATGGAAAATAGTGCGATATTAATTTTTTGTTAATTTAAATTGTTAGGTTGTCACAGAGTTATGAACATTTTCAACACTCTTGATAACTTTGTGTGTGTTTTATAGCACCTCTCAATATTCAATGCCCAATTGTGTATAATTTAAATTTTCCATGGTATTCAAACCATGATGTGCCAAAACAATCAAGAACAACACATTTGGGGCTAGAAAGGGGAATTCAATTTTCATTTTTACAGACTTAAATTAATAAGTTTGCATTTTTAGATTATAAAAACATCTAGAAAATCTTTGAAAATATTTCACCCATTTTAAATTTAGTTTAAAACCTTTTTTAAAAGTAATAAACTGTGCTCAAATAAAAGGGTTAAAAAAATTTTTAAACGTTTAGGCCCAAAGGGCATAAAATGTTTAATGAGAAAAATTTAAAAAAATGGGAGAGCAAGTAAATACAGTAATAAACCATTTCAAGCCAAAAAATTTTTGATACTGAGGTTTTTAAAATGTATAAGTTTTTTAAAAACACAGTAAAAACCTTAACGATTATTAGGTTACTGTTAAATTTTTTTTTATCTAATGTTGTTTGAAATTTTTGTAGACCCTTTGTTGCATGGTGCGTGACCTATATAAAAAAACACAAACAACATTTTTAAACAAATAATTGAATTAAATTTAAAAAATACGAAAGACAAAGGTTACTTGGGGGGATAATATTGGGGAAAACCACCCTCAGTAAACCCCAAACCCAAGATTGCAAGAGGGGCCGTCCCCATTCGCCCACTGAAGCGGGTAACAATGAATTAAAACCACCATGTCATTTATAACTCTCTGTAAACATTTAATTTTAAAATAAACCGGGCAGGTATAATTTTTTAAAATATTTTGTATGGGACCGCACAATTTTTTCTCTCACTTTATCTTAAAAAATAGCTTTTTACAAAAACTTAAAAATTTTGTGAAAAAAAATATTGGGTCTCTACATTTTTTTAAGAACTTTACCAAAGACCCCCCGGGGGCGTAGTTGGCTAACGCCTAGTCGTTTTGAGCTGACTGCTGAGGCGGGGAGATGGGTTCAATCTCGTCGGTGAACGGGGGGTGGTTTTTCCTAAATGGTTTTCTACTCCCCCTACACCAAATGGGGGTTCCCCTTCCTCTAATTAAACCCTTTCCCCAATTTCCAACCTTTTGCGAATTATATTAAAGCTAAACCCAAACGGGTAGAAAGACGGGGTCTTAAAAAATAAAAAAACTACCCAAAGTGATAAATTAAATAATTAACTGTTAATCATTTTAAAATACACGTTAATTACTTACTCTAGGGATTAGATATAGGGAAAACTGCTAGAGAAAATTTAAAAAAGAGAATATTGTCCCCCAAAGAGCTTAAAATCAAAATTTAGTTTCACAATCGATTTAAAAAGTATTATATTTGATTTTTATTAAAATTTTTATAAATTATTATTTTATTATTATTAGCCCACGCGTCTTACTACCCGTTGGGTTACAAACTTTGCTAATTTTAATGGTAGGGGGATTGTGAGATGAAAAAAGGACTACAGTTTAACGGGAATCCAACCACGTGGTGGCATGGCATTCCCCCCAATTTACAAGATGTAAAAATTTTATTAAGCTCAGAAATTATTGGTTTTTTAAAAATTTAAATTTTAAAATTTAAAAAATTGTATCTTTAATAGTACTACTAGCTTTACAAAATTTTAAATACTTTCTATCTTAAATAAATTTCAGAGAAATTATGAAAATTTGGGAAAAATTTCCCCCCCTAAAATACACAAAATAATTTTCATGAGAAAATGAAATTGCAGAGTTTTTATAAAAATAGTTCTACTTTAAAATTTAATCAAAATCTTAGAGATAGTTCTAGAAAATTGTTTTTTCCCTCTTTTTGGCCTTTAGTAAATAAATTTAAATTTAGTGCTAGACATCTAATTTCAAAAAACCCTCGGTGGACCTTATGAACAGCCTAGATACAAAGCTATAGCCCAATCTGTTTAAATAGTTTTGGCTCTAGCCCAAGGTATAGACAGATGACATTGTTAAAAAAACCTTTTTTGGTTTCAGGGGTTATGAAACATCAACCTCAAAATTTCGAATCTTTTGACAAGCCTAATACTTTATCTCAGAGGTCCTGAGAGAAAGTAAAAATTTAAACAAAATCTAGATTCAACTATAATTAATAATAACTTCCCAAAATTTTAACTCTCGGTTTCAAATTATGCCTATTCAAATACACATAATGTTTAACAAAGATTGTTATTTGTTAAGCCAATACTAAAAGTCAATATGACGAGAAGCTCTAAAATACTTTATGTAGCAACATTTTGATAACACATTAATGGTAATGTCTAGGATAGTTGAGAGTAAATCTTCAGCCAAGTAATACCACAAAAAGTATATTCTATTGTAAAAAAAATATTTCCCAAACCTTGCTGCAAGTTGAGAAAACTTAAATTCTTTTAATCAATTTTGTTTTGATGATAACACATTCTAAAATTTATTTTAATTAGTAACATTAATTAAATGATCAAATATATTAATTAAATAATCAATTTCTTTTTCAGTTTTTCTTGGCATTATAGGATTGTTATCGGTTGTATGGCGTTTGTAGTTGCTTGTGGAATCTGTTCCCTTCTTGGAATACCTTATGGGCCAGTACACACAGCTCTACCATTTTTATTGATGGGCATAGGTGTGGATGACGTATTTGTTATTATTGGCTTGCTGGAAAAACCTGACTTCTACTGAGAAAAAGTTGATACTTCCAGAAAAAATTGCCTTAACAATGCAGTATTGCTGGAAGCTCAATAACTGTTACCTCAATGACTGATGTCATCGCATTTTTGGTGGGCGCCTTCACGGTAAGCTATATACATTTCTTTATTTCTCCATGGGTTCTGTAAAAACTACACCCCCCACTAGAATACAATTGTTGTTATTAATTTATCTGATCTTAAACAATCAAATACATTGATAAATGTCTAATGGGAAGGCTCCAGCCTGATGAAACAATCTCAGAAACACTTTTATTCATTTGTTTAATTCATCTCAACTATCAAGTGCATTGACATATATCTCCTAGGTAGTTTCATCCAAATTTACAATTTCAAAGTTTCTAAATTTGTGTAATGTTGTATTTAGATATTTTCTAATTTCAGATTTTGCCGTCACTTCAATCATTCTGCTTGTATGCAGCTGGGGTGTGTTTGTCACCTTTGTGTTCCAAGCTACTTTATTTGTAGCGTGCTTAGTATTAGATGAGAGGCGTATTCAAAAATCATACAATGGAATCGTGATATGCTATAAACACCAAAACCACAAACATGTCGCCTCAGTCAAAGAGAATGTTCAAAAAAGCTTTTTCCATGCTCTTTTCTCCAATGTAATCCTCACTCTTCCAGGCAGGTATGATTATTTTAAAGTTAGTTGAAAGTAACATTTATTAGCTAATCTAATATTGGTATTAATATATATGTATTTTTATTTTCTACCCTTTCTCTTAAGTGTCAACGATTCCGGTTTTCAGATCTACTCATTTGAGTATAATCTTGTTTAAAATTGTTGAATATGGTTTTTTTTTGGAGGTGGGGGTTTTGGAAGTTAATACAGATTTCCCTTTTTAAAATTGGGCTAGTAAAATCAGGGCGGACCCAGTGATCAATAAGGGGGGGGAGGGGGGAGGGGGGCAGGAATTCCTGTATGGGGACATTTTAAAATTAAACCCCTCAAAAGTGGTGTTTTAAGGCTACCCTGGACCCCTGGAACAAGATAGAAATAAATGGATATATGAATAAAA
Organism: Timema cristinae; assembly: GCA_039000515.1. Taxonomy (NCBI): domain Eukaryota; kingdom Metazoa; phylum Arthropoda; class Insecta; order Phasmatodea; family Timematidae; genus Timema; species Timema cristinae. Next base: position 108,636,659 of record JBCFYV010009882.1, read on the forward strand.
CTAATCATTATTTATAATAAACATTTTTATAAAGAATAAAACAAATCATTATTTATAATAACATTTTCATAAAAATTCTTAAATTTGGGCTACATGATCATTCGGTGTAGCTAGTTTGGGGAAATGCTCAATTATTTGTTGTCTAAAATTATATAATGTGGACACATAAAAGAGCCAAATCAACAAGTCTTGCTTTTTACCATAGTTATCCTCAGCCACGTCTTTATTATATCACCAATGACACTGCCAGTTACGTTTAACTATCTTTTCAACCCTCAATCTGAATTTTCATGATATATTATAAATTCTTTTTTTCACCTTTTTTTCATACTGGCTTTTCCTTTGATCCGCTCAGATGGTTGATTTTGGCTAGATTTCGATTTTTTTCGTCCATCTCCTGACCATTTGAGGGGCGGGGTCCCTCCCCCTTCCCCTCCTTTTGGATTTGCCCTTGAGTCACATTTGGGAAGTTTTCTTTCACTTAGTATTTGTTTGCACACATAATAATCTTTTGTTTATACAATAAAAGTTAATGATATGATATTTTTTCCACAGATTTGTGTAGTGCTTTTAACATTGGGATTTGGAATTGTCAGTACAATAGGACTTATTCAACCCCAAACAAGAATTTGATCCAATGTGGTTTTTGCCAGATGATGTCACTTGTACAAATTTATATTTGGGGAGATCAAAATTTTATCCTGATTTAGGTAAAGACGCCAGTGTGTATATAGGGAAACTTAATTACAGTGCAGAGCTACAAAACATTCACAATGTTATATTAAAAATTCAAAAAAAGAATCAAACATTCTCAAAGATGTAGAAGAATGGTATTCTGGTTTTAGATACTACTTGAAGAGACACTTCAATACAGGTAGGCCATTCTTTACTACTCATTCTAAATGTTATTTTGGTCTTGAGAAATATTTATGTACTTACAACTATGATACCAATTGATTGAAGCTCCATTCCAGCACTAGTATGCCATTTTAACACTTTCTTGACATAGTTTGCTAAATATAATAACATATTGGAAATTGTTTTTTGCATCAGTGTTTGATTTAATATTACCTATAAGTAAATACTATACAAAGCAAATAAATTGGATTATTAAAAAAAAGAAGAGATTCTTGTTAAGTAATCAAGTAACTATTTAATCTCTGTAATATTTTATGTTATCAGAGACAGAGGTAACTTATTTCAAAATCACTTAATAAACAGAATATTATTGTACTAATGTATTCACTTTATAAATATCATGAGCAGGGCTTGGAATTTGACCATCAAAAAATTAACTATAGAATGACCTAAAAATTCTGAAAAATTACTTCAAATTAAAAAAAACAACCTAAAAATATGAACACACACTTTTAATGAATGCATAACTAAATCAAACATGTGTTTTCCAAATTAATCTAAAAATATACATGCAGTGAAGAGGCATTATCAAGCTCTTATATTCTACTAAATATATTATTAATTTACAAATATCTACTTCAAAATTAATTGCTAGTCCCTCTAATGAAACACTTTTCCATTTTAATCGTAGTGTATTTTACAATTATACAGGCAAAAAGGATGCCTTTACAATTATACAGGCAAAAAGGATGCCAAGTTCATCATCCTAATATATCTTCTCATTCTAACAACTATGTGTTGAACTAAATTATGTTTGACTATGCATGCATTTATAAATTCGAAAGTATTTAAAAATATACTTATTCAACATAAATATTTATACATTTATAAAATATCAATAGTATTCAAACTATACCTATTCAACATGAAAGACTAAAATTGACACAAAACAATAAAATACAACAAAAAAAAGTAAAAAAAACTAATAAAAAACGTTTCTACTACCAGTTTTTATACACATATGCATTGTCTGTGATGTACCAGAAAAAAGAGGACATGTTATCAAAATTCAGTCCCTGATCATGAGGGAGAATATTTTCCTCGTTTAGTTCTTTGACACAGTTAAATTTATTTGGTGCCGCCTGCTAACAGCCCACCTAACTTAAATTTACAATGAAACTTACTGCTTATGTGAACAATGGAAAAATTTTAAAAAAAAAAAAATTTTAAATGGAAAAATGCTTGGTCCTTAATGCTATTTCTAATGGTTTTAAGGTTTTTTGTTAAAATAAATGTTGAAAAAAAAATTCGTTACTTACAACGCAATAAAAAAATTTGCCCATTGCTCTTTTGTTATCTTCACATTTCAATTTAACCTATTATTTTTCTTTATTACAGATTTTGCCACCACAGTGCTTTCAATAGGAATTTAGTAGCACCTTTCAAATATTTTTTTCGTCCAGTGGAGCAAAATTTTCAAAAAAACTTTCGATTTAAAGGGAAAACTACAGGGGTTACCCAGCACCCCTGTAAAGGTAATAGATTAAAAACATTGATATTGCAAGGTTGTTTTTTTAGTTTATTTACTGCAGGGTTTTAATTCATAGAACCACTGAAAATTTTTAAAAAAGGCTTTTCAAATAATTGGTTTTGCCTAGTCTCGCAATTTTCCTACTTTATTTACTTGCTTTTTTTTTTTCTCTTGTCCAAAAAAAAAATTTAAAAATTATTCTAATGGATTGAATTGCTTTGTGTGTGGGTTTTGACTTTTAAATACAGTACAAAAGATGATTCTTTCAATCAATTACTGAGTTCCTCCCTTTGCAAGTATTACCGGGCAGTTTAAATAGTCAAAAAGGGTAACTTCGGGTTTTCACAATACAAAATGGGAAGAAAAAGTAACGTTTTATTGTCCTTAGGGACAAGTTTGTTCTCTGTGCACCCCTAACAAACTTCCCCTTTCAAAATATCATTCTAAAAAATAAAAAAAAAATTTACCTAATATAATATTTTTTTAGCGCAAACCAAACTGGGGACTTCGCCTAGACTGAAAGATAACCAAAAAAAGACTTTTATTAAAAAAAAAAGAAGATTTGGAAGACTTGGGCACAAAAGATGGTTACCCAAAGGATCTCTGAAATCATACAAAAGGTTTCAAAAATGAAAAATTTAGAAATTCTTTTTTAAATATATACCACTTACAAGGGGAGGGGACCGTTCGGATCACGGTTATTTCAAACTTTTTTAAAACTTTTAAATATCCATTTGGACAACATAATGAGCAAGTATAAGGGTACTATTATCATTTTCGGAAAAATCGCAAGAGAATTTGACGCGTCAAATATGTACTGCTACTTTAGCAAGGCCCATGCAAGAAAAGTTAAACTGCAATGAGTCTGTTTATCGCATCAGCCCTATTAGATAGAACCCAGGTCAAAGCCGGGCCCTCCTTTTTTTTTTAAAACCCGGTGTCTGCGGGTCGAAACGTGCAAACAGTTCTGGGTACCTTTATCCATTTCGGGTACGAGGGATTTTGCAAATCACACAGGATACATTTTCGGAAAATTTAGCGTTTGGGTTTTTTACTTGTCGATAGTTATAAATATAAAATTTTTTGTAATAATAAAAATTAATAAAAAGCCAAATAACATTGGAAATTCTTTTTAAATTCATGAAAACACATTTTTTTTTTCGTTATATTACCTTTAAAATTTGAATATTATGAAAAAAATTGCCAGTCTTAAAAAAAAAAAAGAGAGCGGACTCATCCAGCGACCCAGTATTACGGAGCTTAAAACGCAAAACCACTCGACCCCCACCATCTCGTCTTATATCGCAACGCACCTACATATTGAGTGTCAAACTTCTTTTTGCGATTTTCTCGAAAACGCCTAATAGTCCCCTTTTACTATTTGCTCTTATGTTGTCTAAGATATATAAGTAAAAAGTTTGAAGAAACCCGTATAACGTGGGCCTCCCCTTGTTAGTAGTTAATTAAGAAAAAATAAAAAGGGTTTACATTCATCATAACTTTACCAATTTGTATAAAAAGTTACATTATTTAAAAAAAAATTTTTTTAGTATAAGACAAGAGAAAAATAAAATGATAAGGGTAGAAAACGTTTAATCAAAATGCCCAATGCCCTTTTTAAATTATATTATAAAATTTTGAACAGGGGTATTAAGGGTCATAACATTAATGTAGAAAACGAAAAACCCGGGCCCCCTTGTAGATAAGGTTAGCATTACATAAAGCTTACAAAAGAGATTCAAAATAATAAACCTAAAATTTAAAATTTTTGGGAAATAAAAACTACAGGGAACTTATCCCATAATATCAAAAATAAAAAAAAGAAAGGGGACCAAGTTAATTTAAAATCAAACCCAAACAATAGAAAAAAAATTTTAAAAAAAACACGTTCGCAAATCAAGTCATAAAGAAATGAACAGACAATCCGTCACCCCAGGACAGGAAGTTGTTTTATAGAGGCCAATCAGAGACAAAACGCAAAAAAAACAAGTTAAAAGGCATTAAGTTGGAAATGCAACCTTTCAAAATATTTGAAACTAAATATAAACAAAAGGAAAACCCCCCCCCCCCCCCCCACCTTTAGTTAAATTAATTACTTTAAAAAATTTATGTACAAAGATTCAATTATTAAGAAAAGTTTTAAAAAAAATTTAGTTTCTATTTATTTCCATCAATCATCCATACGAAAAATAATAAATAACCCTTTTTAAATTTAAATCTTCCCAGACAGCTTCGTACTCCCACTACCAAAAGATAAAGGTCGATCGAACACACGGGTCATCTACATCTTAAATTTTCGTACAACCCCCCTAACGACGGGGCTGATCATAAATATTGTGTGAAACTATTTTTTTTGGAGAAAAGACGTGATCTTTTTTAGATTCATTTTATGGGGAAAAGCACTTGTGAATGTTAAATGCAAAAACCAAATTTCTTTTTTTAACTAAATTTTTTAACATATTTACTAATATTTTTCATTCATTTAAAGATTTAACTTTTTTAGGGTTAATAAAAAACTGAGATATTTTGTGCGAGACAAATTAAGAGCCCCTTCGCAATTATTTACAAGTCCGTTTCAACCTTTATTTTAACACACACATCATTGCATGCTATATGGTTGGGGGTTTGGTGCAAGTGTGGTAAAAGTTGAGGTTGTATGTTGGTATGTGTATATATAAAATTTTTAATATATATAGTGGTGTGTGTGTTGTGTTTAACAGTATTGACGGCATTTTTCACACATGTATTTTATTTAAAGATATCCAGGGTTTGACAAAAAACAGCAACTACAGTATTATTTATATGTACTTTTTAGGTTTCTATTTTTGTTTCTTTTAAAGCTTTTCCAGGGGCCCCTAAAGAAACACGCCACAAGAACGGTAAAAAAAATTTTGTACGAGAAGCAAACTTACCACGGGTGATCATTTTGCTTTTGTGGGGGGAAAAATCTTTGCAAACTGGTTACAGATGAGGAAAATTTTGTTAAAAAAAATTTTAATTTTTTCATAAATTTAAGCATTTTTAAAATTGTTTTTTATCAGTGTCCTTTACTTGTTTGAATGAATAGCAAGAACTAGAAATTAAAATTTACTATTGAAACGAGGGGGAAGAAAAATTTTGGCTGCTACATGGTATAAACATCTTTATCGGTTTGTACGGTTTGCCGAAACCCCAATTAAGACTTAAAATCCGGGACCTAACTTATATTTTCCTGGGGGTTTTACCAAAAGCCTACATCCAAATGTGGGTACCATCCCTCAAATTTTACCTTATTAAATCCCTTTTCCATTAATGAAAATATGCACTTACTGAAGGGTAGTAAAAAATTTGGTGCACAACAAATTTTCACAAAATTTTTTGTGATAGCAAATAAGAATGAAAATACTGGGAAATTTTTGGTGTTTTTGTTCTGGGGTGATTGACAAGAATTTATGGAACCTGATGCTACATGTCTTTGTGTGTGATTTGTACAACATTTTTATTGCAAACTTTGAACTTGTTTTCTTTTTTTCATTGTGTGCTACTAACTCTGGTAAGAAATTGAACTTACTTTTTTAAAAGGTTTTCATTTTGTATTTTACATTAAAAGCTGTTAAATTTAGCTTTTTTTTCAAATAGTGAAATTTTGATGTGATTTAATACATCCACAAATCTTCCCCTTAAAACCCTTTTTTTTTTAAAAACTTTTTTTTCTTTTCTAGTTAAATAAATTGAAAAAATTTTATATTTTAAAAATTTTATATATTTATGCGCAGATTTTTCACTCAAAGAAAACCGTAAACCCCTGGCGGGGTTTGAACCCACAATACCGGGTCCTGAACGAGCACTTAACCATATTAACTAATAACAAGAGGTTAGTTTATGTTGTCCAATTGATTTCAGGGGTTTTGGGGGTTAAGTGCTCGTCGGAACTCGTGTTCGGGGTTCAAACCCCCCCGGGTTTAAGTTTTTCCCTTGAGCATAAAATTTCATACCACCACTTTATTCGATGGCAATAAAGCTTTTGGTCCCATTTCGATTGGGGGAATGTAAAAAAACCCATGCAAGACTAAAATCCCTTTTCCGGGCAAATTTTGTAGGCCTTTCGCTCTTGCCATAGACATTCTCAGGGCAAAAATTTAGAGGGTTTCATAAAGTGCACATTAAACACCTCAAATAAATAAAAATTTTGGTATTAAAAGTAAGTTTGGGTTTTTGAGTCCCTTGTTATTCTTTATCTAACTATTGACCTAACCAAGAAAGAGAAAAATATAGTTTTCATTTTGAGGTTTTTGCAGATGAAATCATAGTCCATTCAGATAATTTTTTTTTGCTTTTGGGTTTCCCTTTAAAAACAATATATTTTTGGGTTCTTAAGAAAGTCCCGAATGCAAAATATATTTTTGATTGAAGCTTTTTTCTCCACATTTTTCAAATTGATGGACCTTTTCCCCTCACCATTTTTTTTTGTGTGCATTTTTATTTGATATAAGGAGCATTTTTTTGATTTTAAAAATTTTAAAGTTATTATAAAATTTTTTTTAAAAATTTTTTCTAAACAGAGTATAAAATACATAATCACCACTATTTAATACAACTTTTCAGATCAACCTTTCCTGTTCCCCCGGATGGTAAAATTAGGGTTATTTTCTCAAACTTAATTTTTAGTACATTTTGTATAATTTTGCAAAAAATTTTCATTTATTTTATATATATATGTTTATATAAAACCTTTGAATCAAAATAGCATGATAAGCCCTTTTTTTCCTGTTTTCTTTAAAAAAAACCCCAAAATTAAGCTTAGTAAAAAGAATATTTGTAGGGGGTCTAAAAAAAAAATAAAAACAATTTAAAAACTGATTTTTTCAGAACAAATTAAAACAAATTAAATTTAATCAATAACTAATTGTAAATTAATTTATAAAAATTGGTTGAATTTTTTTTGTCTTATAAAATCCCGTGTAATATGTCAGCTAACTAACAATAAATAGATTTCTGATAATAGAAAGAATCTCTAATCACAACCGATCAGGGGGTGTTTTTTTACATGTGATTTTTTATGGGGTGACCTGGTGGTTTTCGGTAAGGTGTAGAACTTTGTGTTGGCGGCCGGGGGTTTAATCCCGTCCCTACACCTTGACAAGAATCTTTGTATTTTGGAATGCCAGGCCGCCCCCGGGTTCGATTCCCTGTTAAACGTAGGGACTCATTTCATCTCACAAATCACCCTACCTTTAAAATTACGAAGTGCGTATAACCTAATGGGGAGTAAACCGTGCTAAAAAAATAAAAAAAAATAATAATGATTTTTACTGGGTTTTTCCTATACTTCTCCAATCTTGGGTTGTATTTTTTTTTTCTACCCTACAATTCCTAACAAAGAAATAAACAATAAATACCTTGTCTAGGTGTAAGGGGTCGCTTTTGTCTGGAGTCCGGGGTTCAATCCCGGTCCCCCGGACAGATTTATCGATTACCAAACCCTTCCTTCACCTTTGACAATAAGTGTATAATCACAATTGTATTAGGAATGCCAGGCTCCACCCTGGGTTTGGATTCCAGTTTTAAAATGTAGGTCCTCCATTTCATCTACAATCACCCTACCCTTACACAAACATAAAATGCTATAACCCAACGGGGAGAAAAAACGCAGGCAATAAAATAATGATTTAAAAAATATTATAAAAAAATGATTATTTTGATAATAAGATAATAAGATAATTATGATGAATTTTAATGTTTTTAAAAATAATTAAATTGTATTAAAAAAAAGGGTTAATTTTCAAAATTACAGGCCACATTTATTTTTCATAGAGGCAAACGGTAAGCAGAACACTGATTTTTTTTTTTTGCTTTTTTTAAATTTAATTTTATTTTTGGTTTAAAGTTGCCGGAATGGGTGTTTTAAAAATGGGGGGTTTACTATAGACATTGTGCTTGCATTGGCTTTGAATAGATCTGGTCCCTTTTTGACTATGGCCCTTTGGCCACAATTTCCTCATTTAATGGTTCTAACAATAATAAGCTCTAAAAGTGGGTTTCAGACTGGGTTTGCCATTGTCAGCGGAGGAATTTTTCCCTGTTGGCATTTTCTTGCTCGCCCTTTTTAAATCATACTTTTCATCATTTTTTTAAGGGTTGTATATTTTTAACATATTTTTGTTTTTTTTTTCTTGGTCATTGTTTGGGACAAATAAAATTTTAAAATTATTTTTTTTTTTTACTCCCTTTTGTTTTCCCCCCCTGTGGGGCACTTCTACATTCAACCCTAGTTTTTTCCCCAAAAGGTTTTCTAGGCCTTCTAGTTTTATGCCTTATAATCTGAATTAAACTAGGGACAGGCACAACTCCAGTCCCCGCCGTTAATTTGTCACGTGAAAGGGTAAACCCACATTCACCCAAATACATTTTTACCATGCCAGGAAAACGAACCCCGGGAAAACCTTTCTTAAATGGTGTTGGGTTAAAAAAAAATATTTTGTCTGTTAGTTTTAAAAAATAAATACAATTCAAGGACGGTACCACAGAATGCTAACTAACTAAGATAAATTTGCTCTGAAACTGTTTGTAAAAATGGGGGACCATATATTTAAATGTGTTGGCTTAACAGAAAGCTAAGCTAAGCTATGCTATGCCTTACCACGCTGCGCTATGTTTTTATTTTATTGCTGGCTAGGCAATTTTTTTGTCTCCCATCTGAGACATCTTGAGCTTTGCGTATGCGCCGCTTGTGGGATCGTGTTGAACAGACGCAGTGCTGGTTAGGCGAAAATAACCAAAAAAGTGTTGAATTTTGTTTTGAGTATTTTTCATGTGTATTTAAGTAATACTCTATTTAGGTTTTATATTTAATAAAGGATATTAAAATTGAAGCATTAATTAAAAAAGTCAAGCCTCCTACATTTTCTTACTCTTCTAAAACAGCTGCCAACAGCAGCATCTTCTTTCCTAAGTACTATTATCTGAGCTCAAACAAGATATTTTGGAGAACGCTATAACTAAACTTCACTGGAGCAGACCAGAACGAAAAAACAACATTGAATTCAGAAGGGGAAAAAGAGGATTACCATTGCTAGCTTAGTTTAGCAATGAGTGTGAAACCAAACTGACAAAGTCACAGCACAGCTTATTTCAGCTCAGTTCAGCTCAGCATTTGTGTGTACCGCCTTCAAACCATCCTTTATTGTAATAGAGCTCAAACACAAATTTTAGCTAACAATTAATTCTAAATCTAATTTCTCAGGCTTATTATATTTACTTTTCACTTAAAAAAAACATATACTAAAAGTAATTTACAAATTATATTGAAATCTGTAGCCTTAGGCCCAGTTTCATAGTCAAAAATTTTGTACGCTTCAAGTGCGGCGCTACACTAAGTACATGATGACACCTACCTAAACCAGATGGAATGGGCCGTTTCTCACATATGAAAACTGCCCATTCCATTGAATTTCAGGTAGGTGTCGTCATTACTTAGTGTCGCACCGCACTTTAGGCGTACTAAATTTGACTATGAAAATGGCCCTTATCCAAATTGCATTAAATTAGAGAATATAACATTTTAATAATATACTTTTAATAATGTTCATGTTTATTTTTGTAAGGATAATAAATTTTAGGTTATGTCTTCTTGGGTTTTTATTTTGTATTCCCTTCCCTTATTTTATCAAAGTTTTAGTCTTCTATGACAAGACATGTCATAACATGTAACATCACCGAAACATGTCGTCATCATAGAAGACTAAAACTTATATAAAATAAGGAAAAGGGAATAAAAAAAAAAATAACCAAGAAAAAATAACCCTATCATTTTAATAATAATACCTTATATACTTGAAACTAGATGGTTAGCAAATTTCATATAATAAACAACATTTACTATTTCTTGAATTACCTTTATCTTTTGTCCAATGCAGCCCAAACTTTTATTTGCTCTTTTGCCTTATTTTTTGGGCATATATGTTTTTGACAATACCCCTTTTAAATACTTCCTCATATCAAGAAAAAGTATTGGATCGTGAAAAATTTTTGCCCTTTGAGATTATTATAAAATTTTACATTTAAATGTGTGTCTTAAACAACCTCTCTGTACTCATACCCTTTTCTATCTTTATTTTCCTGAACATACCCATATCTCTTTCTATTTTTCTGTTCCTGACCATACCCATGTCTCTGTATATCTTTTTTTTCCCTGACCACAGATCTGAAACGGTTTGATGGATTTTGTTTAAACTTGATATTTAGATGTTCTTGGTTTAACTTCATGATACATATTTTTTTATTTTGACCTGACCCCACAAGTTAAGTGTAGTTTACTCATGAATTTTTTTTTAAATTTAAAAATTTTCAAAATCAAAATCTAGGGAGTGTTTTACCTGATAAATAACACCGCATGCTTGTATTTTGGTTAAAAATTAACTAAGGTATAGTTTACTGAAGTAATTTTAAAAAAATTCCTAAATAATTTTGTTAAAATTTGTATCTGGGAATGTTTGACATGACAATTAAACTATTTTACTTGTTTTTTGGGCGGAGGGGGAGGTATTCGTTCAAGTAGTTTTTAAAAATATTTTAAATAACCTTAGAAATGACTCTAGCGATTATAATTATATATATTTATTTTCTTCTAAAAAAATTCATTTAAAACTATATATTTTTAGTGAGACATCTTGCTTCCTGTTCAGGTAATACACATAATTCAATAGTACTTATTGATTGATTTTTAAAATAAATTGACATTTTTCGAAATATCTCTAAAAGGTTTTGTTCAAAATTGGGATTTGGAAACTATTTTACACAAAATTAAATTAGGTTTGTTAGTTTTTCTAACATAAATTAATTTTAAGGTTAGTTTAGGCATACCTATAAAAAAAAATTTAAGAAAATTTGAAATATTTCAAGAATTTCCTTTAAGATTAGGCTCAAAATGGATATCTAAGATTAACTTTTCACGGTAAATAATAATATATTTTTATTTTTACAAATATAACTATTTAAGGTTATTCACAAATAGCCAATGATGATATTTTTTTCTAGCTTTAACACAATATATGAGAAGGTTTGTATAATTATATCCTACCATTTATTTTACCTGACATCTTGTGTTTCAAGGACCTTGGCCATAATTCTGACCCTAATAGTAGCTGGTCTTTAATTATGACCTCACTCAAGAAATTTAGTTTACTGTCAAAACAATTAATGTGATTTGTCGGTTACTAAATATTGCGTGTGCGTATAACCGAACGGGTAGTAAGACGCGGTGCTAATAATAATAATAATATAATAATAATATTTAACCATTTTTATTCAATGTTTTTGCTACACTGAATTTGCCATTAAATCTTACTTTTTTTATGCAATTTTAAGGTTTTTTTACAAGAATATTTAACATTTTACTCACTATAACCAAACTTTAAATATATATAAATATAAAAAGTATACTTACATTAAAAATTCTAGGTGTTTAATTTAGTTAATTACAGTTAAACTTTTAATCCTAAACATTCAACCAATATCTTGGATGTAAACTTATTAATTTTCTATTCCCTGGATTTGAAACTACTGCTCGGCCACAATCTTATCTAAAGCTCTATGCCCAGAAAAACAAACTTGTACAAAGATGCAGTTTTTATTAGGTTTATGATAAAACACTAATACATTATCAAGTCTAGATATAAATAGGAGTAAATATATATTAGTTGATTATGTTATACATATCTTACATGTGCCATGATAGCCACCAGGAGAGATAATTTCACAACATAGCGCCATGATGGTGAACTTGTGGCCAAATTTTGTAATAGTTAAATAGGGTGTAGCATAAGCTCTTCATCAGATGTTGAAGTAACCTTTTTGTATGATTTAAATTTAATACTTTTTTTTAACTAAAAAAGAATATTGAAACTTATTCCCAGTCACTATTTTAGATTTAAACATGTATGCTTATTTTTTAGCATGTGAAAATATGATTGAACCTTTTTTGGCCCTGAAGAGATGCCCAACCAGTTAGTTTGCCTAGTTTCACTAGGTGTATGTATTTATAAAGATTTAGCCCAAAGTGTAATTAGTCAATGTAAAATTGTAGCTTTCAGGGTAAATTTAGTGTACACTCAAAGAAACCAAATAATTTAAAATTTTTGTTCTATTGTGTCAAGATATGAGATCAACATTAGCAATAAAAAAATACCATTACATAGATTAAATTATTTTGACACATTTATTAAAATATTTTTTAAAATTATGGAAAAAGTAATCAAATTTATCAGTTCTCTTATTTTAGGGCTTTATTCTTATTTTTTTCTTTGAATGGTAAAGTTTTTATACGAATAGACTACGAACAATGAAGGTATCACTGCACATAATTTTTATCTTTGTTTCACTTTTCATGTTGCAGATCTTTTTACTGGTTTTGCCCCTATGGTTTGTTCCATGGTGTAGTCTTTCTACCAGTTGTACAAGCGTTGTTGGCCTGCTCCCTTTCCAATTCCACATTTGCCACAGAGTGTACTTCTCAAGAACAAAATAACCTCAATGTACAAATGTATGGGAACAGATCTTTAGGAGAAAACATGTGAAAATGAGCAAATTAACTAATGAGGTTATACTATCCTTTAAATTTATTGGGTTTTCCACCTACTAATTAATGTCTTTGTGTAAAAAAAGCATTATTCTGCTTGTTTGTTTGGCTGTGTTTATTCATTTATATAATTTTTTTTATACATACCCTTAAAAGGTCACATAAATACTTATTTTCTAATTTGCAATAAATTATTTGTGAATATATTGGGTTTTCATTAGGGATATTGTTCATAAGAAAGTTATTTAGTTGCTAAGTTCAACAAACATTTTGTTTTACCTTATAGACCCCAAAATAGGCAGCACTTTCCCCCCAAAAATATCTTTTATAAAACCTTAGTGCGACTATAATCACACTTTGGATAATACATAACAAATGTTCTTTTGAGGACTGCATGTAGTTATATCAAAATAGTTATAATCACCTCATTAGATGGTACTATTTGGGCCAATAATTAAGATATGGCTATAGCAGAAAAATCAAAATCTTAGTAATAAGACATATAAAATCTATGAACAAAAGGAAAGTTAAAGACACAAATAATTTTCTTTTCTTATCAAACTGATCAGATGTTTAGGGTGAGGTCTATTTTCAGGGTGGCTTATTTTCGGTCAGTACACTATTAAAATACATTAACATAGCTAAGTTTGTAAAACACTTTCAAATTAAAAAGGAAAACTATAATGGTTTATTGTTAATTAATTTGGGCACCACAAAACTCAAAAAGAGTATTGTACTTTGTATTTGAGCACCTGTCTTATTAATATTCTCTCTTTTTGGGTAAGATTTCATTTTTAAAAGAAAGTATATAATTATTTAAGAACCTATTATTAAATTCTGTGAAATAATTTCTTACTTTTTGCTAGCATTATCATATATTTGCAAAATGAATTTAAATTAGTTATCAAATGACACCTGGACACGGAATCAAACCTGGGACCTTTGGTTTAGCATTGCCAAAAAATCTACCACTGATTTATCCAGGATTGTCTCTGCTCGGGCCAAATATTCACATCATTTTAAGGCTGAGTCTGTGAGGGACATTAGAAAATAATCAGATACATATAGCTTAAATTGATATTACGAGCTATCAGATACCACAGCTATCTGTGACTCGGGGGGGCTTTATGCTGACAAGTATACAATAAAATATTGTAGTTAAAGCGAATTTCGATTAATACAACACAAAAGGCGTGAATCATTGTAATTACGGGGATGCCCGTGCGAAGGAGACCACATTTCATTTAATTTAAATTAAATTGAAAAAAGACATCTGTGTACGAGAATCGACCCTTGATGAACCTGGAAAGTTCAATGGTAGAACATGGTTTTGCTAAGCCAAAGGGCCTGGGTTCAAATTTCCCTTTTAAAAGTATTATTTTTCAACTAATTTAATTCAATGGAAATTTGGTTGAGGAATTTAACAGGGACCTTGTCTGCCACATCACCAGTAGGTGAAGGAGATGGTAGATCTCTAACAAGGGTATCAATATTTATGGGGTTATTAAAAAATATGTTCATTTCTGACACAAAAGGATTTATTTAAACATAATGCTTTTTATTTACAGGCCAATTTATCATCCAACCATATATAAAGTTTTATCTAAAGTCAAATGCAATGGTTTTCAATAAAAAAAAGTGTGGATATTTCTAAATAGTACATTATGTAGTAGGATTTACCCAACATAAGTCCTATATACAAGGAATTTAAATTGGAATTCACAGCACTTAAAAAAGTTGATCCCAATACACAAATAATTTTCCTAGAAGGACTTTGGTGCAAATAAAATTATACTGCTATTTAAAAAAATTAACTTTATTTCAGAGGTATGGTCCAATTAGATAAGTTTATTGATACCTCCCAAACCGTAGAGTAAAATATAAGAACAAAGACACTTTTGAACGTAGAAAAAGAAACTGTTTAAATTAATGTATTATTCAATTGAAACTAGTAAGTATGTTATTAACTCTCTTATGGAATTTAATTTCAACACCTTACATAGCTAACGGTAGTGATGGATAATGTTCCTGGAGGTATTATAATACTATTTTATTAATATTATTCTAAGGATGCCAGGTACACAATCAATATGTAACATTTTAGTTAATATTTATAGCTATCTGGTAGGGGAAATTTTTACTAAACTGTTTGTGAGATCTTCACATGGGGTTCCCCCAACAAACTGAGTTTGATTCTTTAAAAATATTCTCATAATAAAAAGTTTTTTTTACTACAACATGTCTAGTTAACAGTATGCATTATTTACTAAAAGTTTAATTTGTCAAGTGTAACAAAATAATTTCTATAAACTCCGTTATAGGAAAAACCCCTCCCTTTTGTACTCTAATAACCTCGGTGGTCTCTATACTATCGAGATGGACTTTACAACATCCTTGCAATAAACCCAAATAGTGACGCTTAAGTTTGTCATCTTTTGGGTTGCGAGGATACATATTAACTGTTTTTTTAAACGTTCCTGTGCAAAAATGTGTTTCTGGTGAGTAAAATATTATTGTTTGAAAATAGTGAGGTATTAAAACCCCAATTTGGTTGAAGACACATTTACGTTAAGGGAATACAATTCAGTTTTAAAGTTAATATCATACAAAATTGAATAAAATCTTTGAAATATAAAATATGTAGCTATTGTTCATGTTGTTTACATTCTGCAAAGACTATGACACTTTTTAAGTTGACTATTAGCTTTATCTATTGGTTTCAGAAACAATATTATAATATTGGAAGTTCAATAACTATAATGGAAAAAAGGTAGCTTAAAACTTAATTACCTTTGTTTGAATGACAAACTTTGTGTAGTATTTTAAACATTCAAACTATCACTAAGGGTATAGGTGTGTAGGAAATATTACTTTTACAATATATTTAAAGTTGGCTATTAGCTTGTACAACCTATTGCCTGTGGGAAAGTATTACCATATTAGCCTACATTGACTTATTTACAGAACAAGTCACGAGTTTTTTAACTTATTATCCCCCTTCAAACCTTATATAAACACATTTATTTCATTTAACTAATCATACATTGACATATCTCATTTATTCATACAAAATAAACAAATTATGCCAAAATTCCACATTGCCTTGTTGTGTATAAGAGAGAAAAATACCCGAAAAATTTTCTTCTCTCTTACACAATGGTGTGCAGATGACAGCTCGAACATTTAGTCATAGATGTCCATTAGAGAGGAAAAATGCTCTTTTAGTGGAGCGGGAGCAATCTGTACTAATCCACCACTGGACCTGTCCTTTTACCTGCTCCATTTTGTCAGTCCTATATACAAAACTACTCCCAACCTAAATTTTTTACATTGTGTCTACTGCCTGTTCGGCTTATTGGCATAAATATCACTAATTATGCTAAGTGTTTGGGATGGGGATGTTAAATTCTAGAGGAAGTGCACCAACATTTGTTTGAAATGAGAGTGGAAAACATTTACAAAAAACCAAACCCTCATTCCCAAGCCATAGCAGCCAATAATTTCAGGGGATTGGGGTGGGGGTTTGGGGGCACATCTTCTAGAGGCGTTTAATATTTTGAATTTTTTGTAGCCCTTGGCAGTTATAGTATTGTGTTGCAAAATTTCCCTCTCCCCCAATAATGGTGTCTAGAAAAAATTATAATTTAAAATACCATAACTCCCAAGGGCTACAAAAAATTCAAAATATTAAACGCTCTAGAAGCTTTATGAAGTCTTTTTTTAATGGTAACACAGCCCCCAAATTTTTGTAAGTTGGCCTTAATTTTTTATTGTTTGAACCATAAATAAACCCATATATATTTGGTTAATAAAATTTTTGTAGGGCGGGGGGGGGGGGGGGTCAAACCCTGAAAACCCTCCCTGCCCTACGGCCTTGCTCATTGCAACCAACAGGGATCGAACCCCAATCTCCCTGTCATCGCAGCCGGGTAAATTGCAAGAGTAACACCAAGACTAGGAGTCTGCAACCTTTTTTTGATATCGCCGGCTATATGGGGTTTAAAAAAATTTTTTTGGGCCCAATTAAAAACAAACAAAAAAGTTCAACTTTATATTTTTCTTTGTAGCAATTAGTTAATAATTTTTATTTGTTGAACACAATTGTTTTCTAAATATTTTGTGGGCTAGATAAAACCAGTTGATGGTTCGTAGATTGCTAAAACCTGCCTTAAAAAATTTTATCATCAAGGGCACCTTCAATGTTCATCTTCAACGTAACAATTTATTGTGAGAAATAATCCTATACTGTGCTTGTATTGTGGAAATATAGTGTTTTGTATTACGAAAGCTTTCCTCTTCAAAACTCATTTGTGACTCCTCAAACATTCTCTAAATTAGGCCTATAAAAGATAAGTAAGTGGCGCCAGACCTGATCTCAGTGCTGTGACAGAAAACACAACGTAACCCCTTCCTTTCCACTGTGCGACTGCTCCAAAGCATAAAGGAAAAAGGGTTTTGCTCGGGACCTGTTACAGGTAGCCTGTGACAGTGATGAGGAGCAAGGTTCCTCTGGCCCTGTTCCAGCCTGCCTGTGACAGAGACGAAGAGCAAGTTTACGCCGACCTGTTCCACGCTGCCTATGACAGAGAGACGAGGAGAAATGCCAAGCGTTGATAAACACTTCTGATGTAGCCATTTTGTGCTGCCATCACCGTACATATTGTAATGCCCGTCTTGACAGAGAGAAAAAAAATGGGATACAGTAGTACTCCCTTATCTATGGTCGTAATAGGTTTAAACGTTTCAAACTGACCATTGAAAAAAAGGAACAGCTCCTTTCGTCTTCAGGAACCGGCTGTGAATTGTGACGTCAGAGGAGCATGACAAAAAAACAGGTTGTGGTTTCACAACCCATCCCTAATGTCCATCCAGTATATCAATGATCTTTATTTTAATTGGGATGGAAATATTATATGCATTGCAAGGAACAAAGCGTGATCTCAAGTTTATCGTCTGCTTAATTGTGGGGGGACAAATTTAACAGTTTATTTCAATGTTCTTATGTAATACAAGTCTCTGGGGAATAAAAGTGTTATTGTTTGAAATAATTAAATATTATACCACTCATGCCTCAAGAAACATTTGCTTAAAGGATATAATTTCAGTTTCATAAGTAAATACTGTACAAATATGAATGCCAAACTTTAATATATTTAAATATGTTTGTTATCATCCATATTGGTTTCAGAAACCATATTATATTGAAAGTTCGATAAATATAATGAATAAGATATTTTAAAATGTGATTACATTTGTTTGAATGACAAACTTTGTGTAGTTTACCTTAGGCCAAATGCGGGTACCTGATTAAATTCACAATTTGGAATGGGGCATAACACGCTTAACTATAAATTTTACCACTTTAAATAATTATAAAATAAACTATTATGCTCATAATACATATTATAATTCTGAAGTAATTACTTGCAAACTTAACTTACTTCACTCTCTTTCATTTATCAAAATTTAGGAATGACTAGAAAAACAAAACTAGTTGAAAATTAATTCATTGGTAATTTTTCTTTATAAAATTCTAGTTTATTTAGTAACATAAGATTTGGGATTCATTTTGATTCTTGGAACTAAAGCCATGTTATCAAAAAGGGGATTATATGATTTGGAGGATAAGGTAAAGTTTGGATTCTACAAAGGTTTAGCTTGAGAGTTTGTTTTATAGCCTATCTAAGGTTTAACTGATTAACATAGTCTTTTTGATTTTATTATAAACCAGATATATCATCAAAATTAGGGTTGGACCACTCAACTATTTTGCTGATCATGCCGGTGGAGATATTTGTTTTTTGGGCAGGTCAATTCATCGATGCCAAATTTGATTTATTTAATTTTAAAATGTTTCAAAGAAAAATGCATTAATTATATTAAAAATAAATGTTCAAAGTTATTTTGCTTGTACAAGTTTTAAATGAAAACCTAAAATTAATTTAACCGATTTGTGCTCGTAACAATTTAAAAAAAAAAAAAAAAATCACTCCAATTGTTTAGCCCCTCTCTGATATTAATAAATAAGATGCTAAGCATTAGCTTATACCAAACTAAACCAAATACAAACTATGATCTGGGTCAATAACTATCCATTTGGGTATGAATGAGGGTCTCAAATCAAATTTAATATTCAATCTTTGTTTTGTTTTTTTCAATTTCATTCTAAATTAAAAAATATTCAAAAAATAAAAATTTTTTTAAATAACTTAAAACTTTTTCTTGGTTTTTGTATAGAAATAACTTTAAAATTAAATTGATTATGTCAATGTGGTGGACATGAAGTCTCAAATGTGCCATTAATAAAAACACGAAAAAATGTTTTCAAAAACAATTTGCAAACAATGTTTTTGGGAAATCTTTTCAATTGCATATTAGGCTTTGAGAGTACACAAGCAGCCACAACCTCCTAAAACAGAGGAAAGGGCAAGACTGTCTACCAAGCTCTTAACAAAGATGAGTCACCACACCTGCTGTGTGCGGCGCAAGTTAACAAAAGATTGGGGATAAGAATTTGTGAACCAAATGCCAATCATTGACTTAGCTTATTGTGCCATAATTGGCCAATGATGCCCTTAGGATCAGCATAGACAAAATGTATGTTATGTTTCTCATTGACAAATGTAGAATTAAATGTGATGAAATATTTGTTAGCTATAAAAGCAATTTTTATAAATTTAGCCACATGATAATATGATTCAAAATATTCAAGTTCTAATGTCTTTTAATCCTGAGAAAGTGCATTGCATATAAATAACGTACCTCAATTTTTTATTTGTGTAAGTATTTGAAATAATCTCATTGTTTAGCTACCCCCTCAAGCAACACAAGTTTTTTATTTATAAAAAAATATTATTGAACAACAATTCCATTGTTTAGTCTATCACATTCAAACTTTTATTTCCATCTTTTGTTTTTAGTTGGCATATTGAACCAGGGCTATGGTTTTGATTCCCGGAAGGGCTATAAACTTATGACTGTGAAATTTCAGTCCGTGTTTTAAATGTTTTGTATTCCTTCATTAGGTATGTGCTATATAAAAAAATTTGTTTAAAAGGTGCGGGCCCACTTATGAAAACCAAAAAATAATGAATTTGTACTTACTCTGGAATGTCGTCAACCACAGAAGTTGGTAAAAATATTGTAGAACTTTTAGTTGAAGTTATTTTGCATGAATAAATATGCCAAAATATTGATTACAGACAACATAATGACACATCTGATTCACATAATTGAATTTGAATTGACAAATACCCTAAATTCACATAGGGAAGTGTTATTTAAATAGTATATATTTACAGAATACTTAAATTCAATGTGATTTAGGATAATTATAATATATTTTAAATTTAAAAATGTTATCATTTATGATTTGATAATATTTATTTTTGTTGTTATCCATGTAAATTAATCTTATTAACTACAAAAGTATGTTTGCTTAATCTTTTCACATACAGAACTTAATCTTGTGCATTTACAGTTTTTTTCTTTGTATTTATTATATATTATTTTTACATATAGCTATGCTGCACATTAATTTGTATACTTTTGTTGCATAAAACATTTTTAGCTTGTGTGTTGATATATTTTATACCAAATATTAATATCAGAACTGTATCAAAATACACTATATTCTTACAAAAGAGTGTTACCCGTGGAAGTAAGATTGAGCAAAATGGAGTTTGAAAGAAATTTTATCACTATAATTTGACAATAAAATTTGTTTGTCACTATGATATAGCGTTTAAACCTACTGTCCAAGGTAGGTAGGTACTCATTAATAAAAATGAAAGTAAACTACAAAAGTTGTATAAAACATTTTACCTTTTAAAATTGATGTATTTCCCAAAAGCAAAGGGTAATATTTTTGTTTATAAATGCATAAATTAGCTCACTTTAAGAATTTATGTTGTCTGTATTGAGTCAGAAAAAAATTGCTTATTTTACCAGCCACAACTATGATTCATCATTCAAAAAGTTTTTTTATATAAAATAATTATTTTAAAATATTTATCGGTTTTAAAATAGCCTTTTATTTTAAAAATCATACCAATAATATTTTAAGTATTGCCTCATTTTTTTACCAAGCTAGCCCTATAAAACTGTAAGAATGATAGGACACACAGATAGGATGTGTCCTATCATTCTCTACAATTTTCCATTTTCTCCCTTTTGTGTTTTTTGGTTTCCTTTGTGTTGCATGTTTCACACTCCTCCCTGATGAATTCCGTAGAATGAAACCTAGGTCGGGGGATTGTGCAGTAATGATCAATTTTCTTCAAGAGGCAATCGTTACCTTTGTCCAATGTCAGCAATGTAAATTGTGAACTGTGTTCTTCTTTTCATTGTAAAAGCCATATTGTGTTCATCCTTTTTATATGTTTCTATCCACCTCTCCTATCTATACCTTCTTCCAAATATAATACAATTACCTCGTAAAGGAAAAAGAGGTTTTCCTTATATAATTCTCTTTGTTTAACAATATTAAATTTAACAAAAATACATATTTTTCTCTCTACATCTTATTATCATTGTAAATCACATACAGGTTAGTTTCACGAATGTAGTAGGAATAAGGAAGAATTTAGAGGAAATGTACCTGCATTTGTGTTGAAAGAGAATGGGAAACCATTTAGGAAAAACATCCCTAGTCAGCTTACCAATGGGTGAGCTTGAGGGGGGCTTGAGCTCCTCCTACCGTAATTTGAGGATGCCTAAGATCTACACAGATCTGAAGAGAAAAATAAGATGTTGGGTGGGAAAGGGGAGAGGGTTACAACCAGTTAAACATTGTGAGCAAAGAAATACCAGGTGATCAGAAATAGTTTCTATATCAATCACCAAATGTATTTATTTCATAGGAGAGAACTATCTTTCATGGAATGGAAGTATCTTCATGCTCTGTAAATATTTTTCTTTGATCACTGGGATTAAACCCTTACCTCTCTTTCATTACCAACGTTTCTTCGTAAGATTATTGTTTACAATACTCAACAGTTTTTTATCTTTCTATGCACATTTACCTATTTTAAATAATCAGTGATTTTTTGTGACAGTTGGTCTATGTGCTGGTTAAGTCAACTTTAATTTAGGCCTATTTATTTATTATTTTGTTGGAATATCACATTTACAATACTAAAAATATAAATGATCAGGTTAACAAATACCAATAAAAAACCTTCCAAACAAGCTTCTAGGTGTATATAATGGTAAATAAAATTTCCTTCAGCGGTTGGGTGGGAACTCCTCCCTTGAGCCCGCCTTACTTCGCATTCTTGTGTACATACTGCCCTTAGTTCATTCAAACGAGGTTCAAAGCCTTAGACCAATCGACTACCAAAGCTAAATTACCAAAAAACATTTATACAAGAATACAAAAGTTTAATTAGGTAAACAGAAAAAAAACTTATATTGGGTACAATTTTTTTTCTTTGCTTGCACACAATATATATTTGTTTATAACCTGAGCAAATTGTAAGAAGCGGTGATAAAAAAGGATTTTAAATTAAATTGAATAAAAATGTGAACACTACTTAGTATTTTCAAAATTCAACACCTGCACATATTCATTAAAAAAATGCTCAGTGCAGTATGGTTATTCTTCAATACCATTTTACAACCATTATACATACAAAATTAAAAATAGTTATATTAAAAAAATGCAATACTTTCTAATACATTATGTCATATTATAAATAATCTGCTCTGCATTGTGCACACTCAATTTCGTTGGATTATATATGCTAATGAATTCTGCACAAAATCTAGCCTAACCTTTTTTCATATCTAAAGTTCACCCTCAACCAACTACACTGTGTGTGTGTGTGTGTGTTGATTTTCAGTATTACTGATTATTTTAGTATTGTTAAATTTAAGGGGAGGACATTGTTTAGGTGTGGGTATTCTTTTTGGGACACAGTAGTTTTGAGTTATGACATGAGTGTTAAAGAATAGAAATTTGCACTCTCCTTGGTAAATTGTATTGGGGACCTTCTCCAGGCTGGCAGCAGGACATGGTATAATTTTTAGACCACTGGTGAATTTGGATTGTATTATAAATCATACCTTCTTTTTCTATCCAGATTTACTAATATAGTGGGATTGTGTAGAAATATCTACGGTCACTATGGATTGCCATTATGGAGAAGGTACTTGTGACTCTGGTCTTGGTGACCATGAGGTACTTCTGAGGATGAAGGAGTGGTGACTGCAAGTTGATTGGCATATTCTAGAAGTCCAAAGTTTGTCTTCAGGGTCAGCAGTGGCTAGTCCAAGTCTAGTTGAGCTGACCTGTTGTCTGGTGGAGATGTGTTGTTTAAGAAATGACGACTGTGCAATGATGATTATGTTTGATATGATTGGGGATTTTTTATCTAATTGTTTAACTATATTCACCCAACCTTTTGAAGTCATGGCATAATCCTGATTGAAAGTTCTAGGTTGTATTGTTTTACACGTACGGTTTCCAAGCCCATAAAGAATGAAACATAATGTTGCTTATCCCTTTAAATCAGGCTTTTCATTTAGTCTCTTGTTAGATATTTTAAGTGGTCACTAAATATGACTAGCACTATTACCCCTATTACTGATGAGAACTACATAACTTATGCTCTAAATGAAGGCTTATGTGAAAGTGTTGTTTATTTTAGAGTAAGCTACCTAAATACTAATCGACAGACTTGTGTGCCTGACTATAAAGTGTCTTTACGCAACTTTAATTTTATCTTTGTTTATTTTACTTACATTACAATAAAAAAAGTTAGAAAAATCTTTGCTCCTTGAGGTTTTTAGAAAGATGTTTAATACACATTATATTCACAGTTGGATGCAATGGTTATTTCCTTAATGCTCCATTCTATCTACATTAATTTTTAATACCTAATTTCATAAAGTTCACCTTTATCCACATTTAATTTTTAATACTTAATTTCATAAAGTTCACCTTTATCATTATGTTATCTTAGTTTAGATTAATCAAATAGGTATACAAGCCATTGTACCCATAGGGAAAAAATCACCTTGTGTACATTCCTTGTTTGTCCAAATCACAGGGTTGAAGTAAAGCCCAGCACACAGGCAAGATATACACCAAATCCTCTGCCATATGGAAGTTTCGCTGCACTCCTTGAGCTGGCTAGGTCCATTAACACTGGGTTTGCTAGTGTCAATGCTCAGTGATATAAGCCCTTCCAAATGTTAATTTGTTAAATGACTCACTTTTAACATGTTTGTCATAAAGGGCTCATTGTAATTGTAATGGTAGTCTACTAAGCTTTTTATGAGGTAGGATTATGTGAAGAGGGGTTGGGTCAATACCTGAACCTAGCTCTATGGAAGCCGGCCATTTGACTTGAGAATGATAGTTGCTTATTTATTTCTATTGAAACCACGTTTAAAATGAGCTTTTTTTTTAAAAAAAACAAACCTTG
The DNA here is from genome assembly GCA_039000515.1 of Timema cristinae. Lineage (NCBI taxonomy): Eukaryota > Metazoa > Arthropoda > Insecta > Phasmatodea > Timematidae > Timema > Timema cristinae. The sequence continues at coordinate 108,661,032 of JBCFYV010009882.1, forward strand.
ATTGCCTTGGCGATAGCCGTGTTGAAGGATTCAAACTCTCAAACGGATCACAGCTATTTTAACATGGTGGCTGTTGATCTGGTGAATCCTTTGTCTCTATTCCAGCAAGAGTTGAGCCCTATTTATAAAAAATTTTAAACTTTACAGAAGAACAAAAAATCTGTTTAAAAAGGCCATAACCTAAAATATGACCTTTTTAAAGGGGAATATTACAGATTTTATACATGAAAGTGAATTTTGAAAAAAGTGAAACACATTTTCTAAATGACCTATCCAACTATTTATAAATTACCAACAAACTTTACTAGCCGGCACTCTGTCACAAGTTTATGGGTAGAACATACGAAAAAGTTCCTACCGTCTGAAAGTGAGGGAAAAAAATAATAGTGGGGGAAGCTTTAAAAGGTCAGGGAAAGTCAGGGAAATGAAAATTCTTGTCACACTTAGAAAAAAATAACGAAAAATATTTTCGTATTTACTGCGTCATAAGCCACTGCCCCAAATGAAGAAAGCTGAGGGCACTTACCATGCTCAAACTTGCTGTAACACAAGTTTTGGTAGCATTTTATTTCAGAAGGTGAATGCAAAAATCACCTGGTCTGCACAAAAAATTTCTTTTAACTTTAGTGATCCTTTGTTTTGGTCCTTGTTCAAGATTTGGCATTGTTATCGTTGGATACAGTGAATTAGGACTGATTCGGCACACCAGCAATGTCTAAAAAAAAAAACAGTTTATAACCACTCTGGCTAAGCCCAAGTATTTTCCTGAATTCTCATTCGGATCAGTGGCGTTGAAAGTAATAAGTTGTAGGCTTTTTTGTAAAGTGTGCTAAAAATTATAAACCAAAAGTAATATGGGAAAGCAAGCATTAGCTCCACCAAAAGGACAACTCAAAATCAAAACTTTTGAAACTTTGACAAATCAATCTTCTGTTGACTTTTTTCTCAAAAAAGTAAAGTGTTTTCAGTTCATGAGCTCCCTTTTAAAACAGAATCTCTGGCATCAAAGACATTCTACTATGGTGATTGGGCTGGTTACTCGAAGAGTTTTCTGTTTCAATGGGAAATCGTAAAGCCGAGAAGGAAGCTGTTGCCAAAAGTGAAATTATTGTAGTCCCTTGAAAAAACCCATAACACTTTTGTTATAAAAGATGAAAAAACTAAGGCGGAAGTAATTTGGGCTATGCAAGTTGTTTACAAAAAAATTTTCTTTCAATTCGTGAAATTTAATTTAAAGTACAATTTTTCAGTTGATTTTCCCAGTGTTCCAATTGCCAATGCCTTTACCCTTGGTGGAAACAAGCGGGCATGCTTCATTGTGCATGCTTGGCTCCATTCTTTCATAACAATTTACTGGACACCCTAAAATCATGTAACAACTTTGTTATTTTTTTTTGATGAAGCGTTGAATAAAGTTATTCGAAGAGGACAAATGGACATGTAATAAGATTTTAGGGCAAAGAAAATCATAAAGTCATAAAGGCGTTACTTAAACAGGATTTTCGATAGGACCCGCTGAAGAATTACTGAAGCATTTCTGGAGGGAAATTTCCCTCTTCCACTCTCTAAGTTGATACAAGTGTCAATAGATGGCCCAAATGTCAATTTAAAGTTTATAACACTTTTTCGGGAACACATAAGTCTGTCAGGGACAATGAAGTATGTAGTTTTGCTAAATCTGGAACATGTGGGCTTCATGTTGTTCAGGGTTCCTTGAAACAGAGGGGATCTGTTGATTGGGATATAAGTAGCTTTTTGCTTCACATGTACTCCCTGTTCACTGACTCTCCAGCTCGTCGGCATTTTTTAAATCCATTTACATGATGTGCAGCTTTTCCTTTGAAGATCTCTGGGTGTTTGGTGTTAGAGAATGCAAATTGCTTTCAAAGGCATTAAAAATTTTGGAACCATGTTTTAAGTTTCTCAAAGAAGCAAAACTTCCTAAAACAAAACCTTAAAAACACTGAAAGAGCAGCCTGTGATCCATTCCTAAAGTGTAAACTAGCTTTCTGCAAGACAATTGCAGATTAAGGTCACCTTTCCTGCAACGGTTCCAACATCAAAACCAATGACTCCATACTTTTTGAAGCTGTAGAGAAACTTCTATGATACCTTATGAATCGTTGCATGAAACCTGCTCTGATGAAGTGCACGGTCCAAAGTTACTGTCTATCGACACAAAAAAAAATCAGAAAATTTGATCATTAGCAAAATATTGATGTAGAATTTGCAACAAAATGTTTGTTAGGAGAAACTGCAATTACAGTAACAGAAAGAAAAAAACTAGAATTATACACGGTGCTGCAGTATGTAACCACCATGATTGCAAACTACAAAAAGAGGTCCCTTAAAAACAGAAAGCTGTAGGGGTTTTTGTCTTATTAGACCCTTTGTGTTATTAAAACATTCACCTCAACTGGGCCGAAGAATTTCTTTTCTTTTGGAGGAACTCAACCATCTAGCATCAAAATGAGTCTGGCTGAAAATGCCAATAAAGAATACTTGCATTTTTGCAACCTCAAAAAATCTCAGCTTCAATAAATATTTCTTCCTTGTGATCAGTTTGGTGATGAAGTAGGACTTGACACTATTTAGGGTAGCTTTCTAATAGAGATGCAAATACAAACATCTTTGGGGAAGTAATAAGATTTGCCTTGTCTTGTTCAGGGGAATGCAACTGTTAAAGGGTGGTTTTTCAGTCATTAAATCTTTATGGTTGAAAATATTATGACAAAACATCACTGACAGCGTCACATTCATGATGAGATATAAGAAGCAGGAGGGATTAAAACATACACATTACAAAAAGATGTTGGATTCCCTGAGAGTGCTCGGAAACGCTATCATGAATTGTTGGAGATGAAGAAGCGGGAAAGAAGTGAAGAAGCCAAGAAGAAGGCAGAAAAGAGGAAATTAATATACAATTTAAAGATTTGGAGAAAAAAAAAAAAAATTATGATGGCAACTGAAAAAACGAGAACAATTTAGAAGTGGAGTTGCAAGAACTGAAGAAGAAACAAGCTTAAATTTATTAAATAGAGCATTGTATCTTATTGTATAACCTTTTGAAAATTTTAATAAAAGAAAATTGACTTGAGACATGAATAATATTGAAAGCAGACACAGTTTCTCCTGTTAGAGCTTTTTCAGTTCAGGATATGTACAGTTATGTAAAAAAAAGACTGTAATGATACCAACCTTTTTAGTATGTTTTAGTGGCCTGTTATTTAGATGTATTTCTGCACTTGATACCAAAGTGAATCAAGTTTGTTACAATTTTTTGATAAGGTTAGACATATTTAATTATTTTTACATCATTTTCCCTGACCTGATGGCAAGACGTCTGCTTTCTTATTCTCCATGAGAGGTAGCAAGGTCGGCTGTAGGGAGAGGAGGAGCCGAAATAAATGTATAAAAAATTAATATTTCACATGTAAAAGTATCGTAAAGTTAGTAAAATTTTATGAGAAATTGGTCAGGGAATTGGGGAAAATATCGGGAGAATTTTTTTACAAATACTGTAGGAACCCGGGTATAAGTATTAAAAATTATGTTCATACGTGCTAAGAGTTAAATTGAATACTAAACCTCATGCTTGTTTAAATGTTGCTACTTGAAATTGTTGGGTTGGTAAAGAGCACAGGTTACTAGTCCAAGTCATCTGAATTCTTGGTAGTAAGTTTGAAGGGGGCATGATAGGAAAGTAGCCAACAATTATTACATCATACTACCATTTAGCCAATGTAATATGAAAATACATTACAATTTCGACTGATAGAAACTTGACCCCTAAATTTGTAGGAACTGAAATGTCTATCTTTTACTCTGCCATAAATAAATTAGCAAATCAAAAACTTGCTTGATTAATTTTATGTTAAAATTAATAATAATTCTCTATATAAAAAACGATCTTTGGAAACTAAATTTAAATAATGTAACTTATAAAATTTTTACTCAGATGTAATTTCTTTTGTATAAAATTATGGTTTAAATTAGGGGGGATAGCCAGCACACCTACCTTGGAGATAATGGAGTAAATTTTTTTTAGATAGAACACTAAAAAAACACATTTTTAAGGACAAACTTTACTATCACAGACGATTCATCAGGTTAGAAGAGTAGACTGATCTCTTGGTTGAACTGCAAGTTTGACTGTTTTTCAGTTATGATATCACTGTATAGATGGCACACTTTGAATATATAGATATGAAATATAAGAAAAATAGAAAAATAGAATGCTCAACCCCAGATTTTCAAAACCAACTTTCGAAAACTAGCAATCTGACCAACCAAAAACGTTAAGCCCTCCGTCACTCCGTAACAACAAATACATCTTTACTTACCTGCAGCCAAAGGGTCAACAACCGTCATCAGGGACCCCAGGACTACATCATGAAGCTGAGAGGCAACTATCTGACACCACACTTACACCCCAGTTAAATCAGGACCCTACCAATAATTGTAACAAACAACAATTATCCTACAAGAATTGCAACATCAAGATCCACTGAAAAGACAGCACAAAATTTAACCCCCAAAAACCTGCCACACCACAGTTTTACCTACTTCCAAAGATCCACAAGGAACATTCCCTTCTCCCGGCCAAACCAATTGTATCGGGAATGTGGCTCGCACACAGAACGCATATCAGCACTTGGACTCACACCTTCAGCTTCTGGTAAAGAATCTACCGTCCTACATCAAAGAGAAAAATCATTTTCCGGAACACTTCACACACTGGCCACTTCTCTTCCACAGCATGCCATCTTGGCCTAAAATTGAGGTTACATCACTCTACACCAATTCCCCCATATCCACGACTCGCAGCAATATAGGAATATCTCAACACACGTCCTTCTGGTACCCGACCCACTACAGCATTCCTAATAAAACTATCAAATTTCATTTTGGAGAAAAACTTTTCCGATTTCCGGACAAATCTACCTGCAAATTAAAGCGACAGCCATGGGACCGCACATGGCCCCCTCATATGCAAACTTGTAAATGGTAGCCTGAATGTATGTTTCTGGGAAAGACAACTGCTACAGCCCCTTTTTTGGTTCAGATACATCGATTACATCTTTATGATTCACTCACAACTCGAGTCCTTCATGGCAGACCTCAAAAAAATTTTCACTGCAAGATTTACCGGGAAAATACTTCTTTGGATGTAGACATCACACCCATCGGGGGGCCCCTTTGAAAACAACTGTATGCACCAAGGAAACGAACCAGTAACAATACCTTCATTATGACAGCTGCCACCTACAACCACAAAGAGATCACTCCCACATAGCCTAGCCATTAGAGCCAAAAAATTTTCTCCAACCACGATTACCTTTTACAATACAAGAAAAAAAACTGCAACATGCTTTGTGAATAGAGCTAACCCCAAAGCACGGGTGCATAGTCAAATAAAGAGAGCTCAAAATAGCGGCCCACAACATCAACGGAACAATCATCATCACTCTCTGGTCACTACATATACCTGGACTCTACAAATTCAACACTCTGAAAACGGGTTTCCCCATACTTCAATCCTCCTCCAGTACACAAAATATCTTCAAGGAGCCTCCAAAGTCACAACCAGCCAATCTACACAATTTAATTTTTAAAACTCAAACTGCAGAATCCCTATTCAAACTGAACCCAAACATATATCAGGTTCATTTCCTGCAACCACACCCCTGCAAAACCTGCACAATACATAAACCAACAAATTCATTCTCCAGCAACATAACTAAAATAAATTATGCATAAAAGGCCAAAACATACTTGTGATTCTAAAAACCTCATCTACCAATTGGAATGCAACCAGTGTCAAGCACAGTACTTTGGGTTTCTCACAAACAAAACACTAAGAAAGAGAATGAATGGTCAGCGACATGACACAAAAATAAAAAATAAAGAAAGCCTGTAGCACACATGCCGAAACCTCTAATCTGGACTTTAACACTGTTACACACCAAGGGGGTAAAATCCCTGAACAAAGAAATATGAAAACCCTTAAACAACTAAGATATGGTAACTGACCCATCAATATATCACCAAATCCACACAAGCCCCTAACCTCAACTTTAGGTAATTCCTATCCTTCCTAGCAGCACACTTATTATTACATTCAATGTACTTTAATAAGAATATGGTATATAACACAATTTTTAGTTTTTTTATCTATCTATATATCTATTAATTCAAAGTGCTCCCAAATCTATACAGATATCATAAATGAGAAACAGTCGGCTGGGGACATCAACCTCGCATTTCAACCAAGAGCATCACTCTTCTACTCTCTTAACCTGATGAAGCTGTCTGTGACGTGAAACCCTTATCCTTAAAAATGAGTTTGTGAATTTTTTTAGTGTTCTACCCAAAACAATGTTAACTATATCATCACCAAAGGAAAAGTGTGCTGGCTATCCCTCCTAATTTAAACCATGATTTAGCCTAGTGCTCTAATCCAAATACTTTTTGTAAACATTTTAGCCATGGATTATTTAACAGCTTGAGGTATGGGGTAGTTTGACTAGTGTAGTTTGGATGAAATATACCCACATTATTGGGGACAGGAGGTAGATGGGGAAACCAAACCTCAATGGGCCTAGCTGAAATTCAAAATTCCACCTCCTTGTTTTTTAACCAGTCTTTTTGTGAGCTGTTGCATTGGGGGTGATGGGACTTTTAAAGCAAATATTGATACAACATTTTTCTTTTTGTTATTTAATTTAGGATTAATTTTGGCATATAATCTTACATTCATGGGCCCTACACTTTGACATTAATATGATGTTTAAGTTGTAAAATGTCTAAAACCTTGGAATATTCCAACCCCTATTTTCATTTTTAATTATATTATAATATTGCAAAATAACCTAAACGTTAATTAAAAATAGGCGCAAAAATATAGTTATGTATAAAAATAACATACAGGATAAATGATAAGGTTCTATACAACAGTAGATTGTGATAATACAGCGAGAAAATAAAAATAACATCAGTCTAACTCGGTAAAAGGCAAAGTCTATTCTGTTAATACATGTTGCAGACATAAGACTTTATAAAACAGCCACAGATAACAAGTCCTTGTGGTAACACCTCTGACGCTCAACTTGTTCCTGGATAAGTGTAGTTCCTACATAGCCCAGGGCGCTACCATCACAGAGTTAACAATATAGCATTATAGTGGTTACCTGAAAATATGGTTTAAAGCAAATGGACCTCAATGATGATAGATATATAACTTCTTATAACTTGTCAATATGCTTGAAGGGAATGGGACTTAAGTTTTATTACGTCTGAACATTTTTAGTCCTTGTGAATCATACACAAGTTTAAAGTTATTAAAAGCATTACATGAAAACAGATGAAGAAAAGTGTATGTATGACCTGAAGAATATAAAAAAAAAAAAAAAATTAATCCATATATGCTTATTGGTTAACCAAATTCTAGAAATCAACAAACTGTGTAGTAGTTGGGGGTACCTGCGTATAGACACCTCATTCACCCTAAAGGTGGTAGGTTTACCTTAATTGAATACAACAAAGCATGCTATCTTATATACTACATCATAGTGAAACCAAGCAAGTAGGCCCACTTCTTTTCAGCTAAATAGAGAGCGCTACATACAGAATAGAGCGGGTAAAAGGCACATGAAGATACTGCCTATGATAACATCTTTGAGTTACATCTTTTTAAGGACCACCATTCTATGTGTGTGTGAGAAAGAGAGAGAACTGCAGACAACTTGGACCCGTATGTAACAGATGCTTATGACAATGTTACAACTATAATTTTAATGTCCAAATCTCTTTCACTGAGACTAGGTTTGACTAAACATTGGGGAGCTTAGAGGAAATTAGTATTTGACCCCAATTATTTTTAACTCTTTTAGTTCATGAGGCAATCTGATTGGCCCCCACCTACTATTGTTAAAAGTGCCAGAGCCCATTTAAAGGTCTGGTCTCTAATTTTCGCTAGTTCTCACTTTACCTGATAGATAGTGTGTAATGTCATATGTCACGGAAAGAGAATATTTCCCCCTATTATTTGATACAAGGCTGGTAACAAAAATCGACCGTAAATATTATTAGAGTTGGGAGCTTAGTGCATTTAAAATGGGATGGTCCCCATACTCAATGTGTTAAGTGCAACCCGTTTACATACGAGCTGCATGAAAAAAAATAAATGTGGCTCACATTTATACTGATGTAAATAGTTTTGTAAACAGTTTTCAAATATACGGGTTAAATTTCTGATTTAGATAAATATACTATTTAGATTTTCATGTTATGGCATGTGAATGAAAAGATTTCTTTACCAATGTAAGTAAATAGGCTTACTAACTTTATAAATTTATATAAAATGTAAAAAAAATATGAAATATTCATATTAAGGTTTTTTAAAAAATGCATTCATTATTTTAGGCCTAAATATTTATTTATGGTTTAAGCAATATTAACTCTTGCTGTAAGGGAAGCAATAACGAGCCAAAAAAATAATGTAGGGTATAAAAAAAAAATCCTGTAATTCCTAATTATAATCATATATATTCAAAACTTTACTTTCTTGTATAAAATTAAATGTACTTCAACAAAAAAATAGTGAAATGTATTTTTAATATATATTTTGAAGTATGTTAATTAGCTTTAATTTTGACAAAAAACTTGAATTAAATAATTTTAAATAAATTTTATTAATTTATCATTATTAAGGAACAGTACATGGATTAAAATGATAAAAAATCAAAATAATCGCTTCACAAATAAAGGTTTGGCGAATTTTCTTGCAAACCCTTAAAAAATTGAGGAAATAGCTTTGGTATTTTCACATACAAAATCTAATATTCCTCTGGCACTCTTTGCGCGTGAATTCTGGAATAGGCATGGCACTAAAAGGTTAAATTACACCGGGATAGTAGTGATTTATTATTATTGACCTGTGTTGATTTTCTGATGGCTGGCTAAATGAAAAATTTAACAAGAAGCTCTCATGCTGGGCTAACATTGTCAATCCAGTGGCCAAACGTTTCAAGCATTTTTGTTGCCCACAGGTGGGTTGGGTTGCTTAATCAGTATGCCTCAGCCCCCAGTAACTAGAAATAATTAAAAAGTGTATCTTTTTATTTAAGAGATAATTCTGATCTTCTTTTCTTATCTTTACCTGCATCTGTGGGACTATAGAATTAATTCATCCACCAATTTAAATTATGCGTTAGAAAGTAGGATGCAAGATTTGTATTTATCCCCCTCCCTGTTTATAAGCATCAAATAATTATACTTATATGGTGTAAACACAACTTTTAAAAAACCTAAGTTTCTAATTTTGGTGAGACTGAAGATTGAGTAAGAAATCAGGCTGGTACAGTGATTTGATTTTAAGTACATGTTTATTTCAATTGCTTGTAGTGTTAAAGCGCCTGTAAAAAATACTTTGCACAAAAAACACATCGTTTAAGGATTATCATTCGATTTAGCAAATAAAAAAACTATATGGTCTTCCATCTTGTGCCAAAATTTACCAAAAATTTACTCTTAAGAATGGCTCTTAACACTTAAATAAGCTAATTGTAATGGCTGGGACACTAAATTGAATGATACTGGAGTAAAAGTGTTAGATAAAACACCCCTTGGGGGATGGGGTGAAACTTTTAAGACATTTTTCACTGCCACAGATAGCTTTTTTTAGGTTCAGAGTACAACATTTACTCTCTGAACCAAAAAAGATGCTTGTGACATTGAAAGGTTGTCTTAACATTTTTTGTTTAATGGTGTTTTTTCTCTAAAACAATTTCTTATCCAGAATCACTTAGTTATCTCTCTTAATTTAAACCATGATCCTTGTTTTTTGATTTCGATAGGTTTGAATTTTGGGGCTGGTCTCAAACAATGTTAATCTTTTAGGCAGGTTGGACAAAGTGTTAAATAGAGGAAAGCGGCAATCACCTTTGTACCACATCAAATCCTAGCAACATTTTAAACTTAATTGTAAAACAATTTGAGTTTATCAAATTGATTCCTATTTTCTTATTTCTTTCTACCATCTAAATACCACAAACACTCTGTACAGTTAGAATTCGTTATTTTCATAGTAGAAATTTTAAAACAGACACGATGTACATTATATGGGGAAAAGTAAACAAATATAAAATAGAAGAAAAGATCATTTGCGTTTGGCACAACATATTAATGTATAACATGTTAAACCAGGTTAATGCTCTTTAATTTTTTAAACAAAACATTTGACAGGATATAGTGCTTGTAGAAGTTAAAATGATTAAAGAAAAATTTCAAGCAATGTTAAGGCTTTTATTTTATTAATAAATTACATCAAATTAGAACAAAATATCTGTTTCAAGCTTTAGGAAAATCAAAATGTTTTAAGTTTTACTTTATTATAAACCTGGGATTTTTTAAACAGTCTTGATAATAACTTGTCATGTTTGCCTGATACTTTTATGAAATATAAACTATGATTTGTCTCATTAAGATTAGACTAAATAAATATTTTTATTCAGCATCTTGATGGTGCGTTCTCTTAGAAAACATTCCTGAAAAAAAACAAATAGCAAATTGTTGATGATCATTACTCACTTATGTTAAAAGAATGCAGTATTATATTAAATGAAATAAGTTTAAAAAAAAGTTTAACATTCCTTTTCACTTTTAAATAGTCATTCAAGAACTAAGGAATGCAAAATAATTGGAAAGAGATTATTTTCATTTAGGTTATTGAATTATTTTGATACATAGCCCTCAATGTTAAAAATTTTTTATAGAAGATTCTTGTAAATTGCAATTGGATCTAAAAAATTGTTTGCAACAAAAATGTTGTAATAATGTAATGAAATAATTGTATTTGCACAATAAGTATTTCACCTACATGGTTTAAGCAGTACCATTGAAAAACTACTCTAAAGGGAGTAGTTCTGAGTTGAAACGGCTGGTTAAAAAAATTGATTTTTTTAGATAGGTGTTGAAATTGATAAGCATGATTTGGGATATACCAGTATGACTAAATGATAGTGCATGATGAAAAACAATGCTTGTAATAAAATGAGTGAATACACTACTTTTGTATATACATATGATAATGCCTTTTGTGTATCAGCATTAATGTTGATAATTATATTAACAAAAATTTAAAGTGTGTGGAGTATTGCTACAGGTAATTTTAGATGAAGAGTGGGCACTTATAAAATTTTGCTCCAATGCAAATATAATTGTTTAATTTTCAAATTAATTTTTCTATCTAAAATCATATTTTGCATTGGATATTGCCCAATTTATTTTATATTCATTTTTTGGTTAAAAAATACATTTAAATTATGGGGTTTTTGCACATTAAAAAAAAATTAGTATGTAGGCTTTCAGTTTTTTTAAATAGGCTTTTATTATTTTATTTTTAAGGAAAGGGGGCATTTAATTCTTTTAGTTCAACTTATCCATCATTATTTATACTGGTTGTCATCACTAATAACTTTTGTAGTAAAATACCAAATCTGCCCAAATTTGTTGTAAGCAACCTTACAAGGAACACTTAAATTTGTATAGTAGTTCTTATTGTGATTCTAGCCTCTGGGTTCATTTTTTCAAATTACTACTCTATGGATATGAAATTTTAAGGTAATTTATTTATTATAAGATTTGTAAGTGGTTTTGTTGTGCATGATATTAATAAAAACATACAACATTAATCACTTTTTCTTCTTTTCTTTTAAGTAAACCCTTTTAGTAAACTTGAGTGTAAATCCTTCAGCCCTTACTCATGTTATATAACATTGTGCTTATGGAAATGTATACATACCTATTTATATTTTAATGTGAAATTATATTCTGACTCAGGAAACACTTTTCAAAAATCATTCAAGTGTGTTGAAAAATAAAAAGTAATATAATACAGTATATAAAAAACATTAGATACATACACAATAGTATTTGAGCAAGCAATAAATTGTTTTTGTTATAAATTAATTCCAAAATAAAATGTCAAAAGCATGTGTAGATTCATTCAAAGAAGAAATTTCAAATTGTGTAAAATGATTTAAAAAATATGCATAAATAAAATATTGGCATTATGAATGAAACATTAAATTTAAAAAAATTTAAACCCAAAAAGGGTTAATAATACACCATTAGAATATAATGATTGCATACCAACCAAAAAATAACACACACACACAATTGAAAAAAAAATGCATCCATTAGCAACATGTGTATATTTTGTTAGCTGAAACATGCTCAAAACCAGACTTTATGAAATACATATTTATATTATACACACTGGACCTTTGTCCATGCTCCCCCCTCCACTATGGCCCTGTAATTGTGATTCATCAATGTTAACAGTAAAAAGATGATGTTGAGGTGGGACCCATGACACGACACCCCTATTCAACAATTTGTCTGTAACCCGCAATAAATGTCCAAATAAATTCTTTTTCTATAATTTATGTTATACATTTAACTCTCTATTAATTTATCTTATAAGGTTTAAATTTAACCCAGAAGATACCTCCCTCCTTGATGCAGCCTTCATTCATCCCTTGCTACACTTTTCAACCAAGAAAATGTTTTCAAGCCCGTCATGTGAGGTTATATTTATGATGATGATGATGATGATAAAAGGAAACCTCAACAACCCTGATAAACATCACAAAGTACAAATTTAATTGTTTTAAGAATACTTTGGCATTTCATGGAACCCTAAGCGCATCATCAAGGGAAAGTTAAGTGGTTTTCCCCCACCCGACAAAATTGAATTGGTTAACATTATTCCTGCGCAAAGATTAATTGAAACTCGAACTATTAACTTGATACCAAGACATATTCTAAAAACAACCTTTTTACACACATGTTGGAAGAGATTTTAGACATGCTTTTACAGGAACCCACACGTTAAACACGTTTGATTTTTTTGTCATATGACAACAAGTGTATTTATCAGTTTAGAAGACTAAAATTAAATTTAATGTATTATAACTGGTATTAAGAAACACCCCTGCTGGTTAAACATTAAATACAATTTAGAGAGGCTTATAGGGAAATAGATAACACTTAATTAAAAGGAGAAAATACACATTAAGAAGACATAAAATAAACACAATAAAAATGTTGTTTAAATCAAAAAGCCCCTAAGCACAACATCAAGGGGGGACATTTTCACTTACGATGACTACACGGAGTAAGGGTGAAGTGAACGAGCATGCTAGACGTTATAAAAATGAGCAAATTGCTCCACGACAACCTTGGAAACCGAGATGATTCTCCTGATGATAGCAGTGGGGCAGACTGGTACAATTTCACAAAACATTTTTTTACTTTATGTTCACTGAACGAAAACATGAAATCAAAAAATACACCCTGAATTAACACAAAATATGGGAGAGAATAATGCAGGCGCTTATAACATTCTATGGGCCCAATTAATACAATAATAAAATGTAAATTTATTTGTTAATTGGTCACACTACTAAGTGTAATTTGTTTAGGCGAAATCAGTGACAAAGATGTAGGGGGGGGATTATGATGCTAAAGGTATGTAGTTTTCTTTACTATTTTTTACATTTTTTAATACATAAATTCTCTCAAGGGAGTAATATTTAACATAAAATATCTAACATTTTAAAAACAATATTAGAACATTTAGTCCAAAATGTGTACATTAGAATCAAAATTTTTTGTATATATATTATATATAATCTCTCCTGATGTTTACATTAAAAACTAAGCCTCTTTCAGCATAAACTTTTTAAATGTGTGACTGGTAGCCTATGCCTATTAAGTTTTTTACACTCTCAATATGAAGCTACTATTGGGTACCTGCTTCGGCCCAAAAACGGGGAGATCGGGCTCGAACCCCAGTTGGGTTTACTGAGGCTGTTTTCCTAAAATGGTTGCCCAACTCTCCCCCTGAAAATGCCGGTACACTTCCTCTAAAATTTGACCTTGCCGTCCCTAACTCACTAGCATAAAATTGGGAAAAGCGTATAATTTGAACAGGCAACAGGATTTTGCAAAAAAAAAGTTCACAATACAATAAATTAAAGGGAAAATAAGTGAAACCTGTTTCAAACTTTACCGAATATAAAATGAAAGTTGTCCCAATTGAAAATTCTTTGTTTCCCCAAACAAGAAAAAAGGAACCGGAAATTACTGGTGAGAGACAAGGAAAATTAACCTAGAATATTGATAGAAGGAGGAGTAGAGACATTTCCCTAGACAAAAAGCTGTAAATTTGGCACAGATCTTGCATGCATTATTAACAAGTTTACTTCAGCAAATTGAAAAGCAAAAACTCACATCATACATTTACATACATAATTTTATGCCTAACAGTTGTTAGTGGCAAAAATGTATCATGTAATTTTTCTTATAAATATAAAACTAAATAAACCTTTTAATATTCTTTAAAAACTGTTATTGCCTACCTCCAATTATAGTTCATGGAGTCAGCTGGTCAAATTATTGAAAAACTACTTTGTTAATCTAGTATCTAGAAAAATCAACTAAAAATTGTAATTTTCTAAGGCACCAAACAATATAACTAGCTAAAAAAATTCATTATCAATCATTGAAAGGGTTTTTAATGATTACTTGGTCAAAGAACCACAAAGCTAACAGGTTTACTTGATTATTTCTCCTAACACATAAACATATTTAAATCAACTGCATTGCTTATTATTATAAAGTAAACTTTTGACAGGGCAGTGTTATTTTTTTCATCTATTCTTTATCAATTAGTCCCTTTTGTTGGGTTTAAAGTTATTTACAATTAGTTTGTAGTATGGTCCATCAGTTTGTAATTATGTGATATTAATAAATGTCTATTATAGTTAAATATATTGTGATTTTTTGAAAATTTTTTCCTTTAATGGCAAATACTTAGGATAGTTATTGGATTTTAGTATCATTTCATAAATTAATAAACATATCCTCGAAAAATATGGCATATTGGATTTTACCAAGCTTTGGTTTAGTAATACTTGGTAAAAACTTGCTTTATCCAGCATCCCTCCAAATGTGTAGCAATATGGTAGCCCTTGGGTATGTTTGTAATGTCATAGCAAATATTGAAATTTAAAACAATACAACAAAAATAATTTAAAAGGCAAACAAAAGCTACACCCCCAAAATAACAAAATACGTCTCTCCCATCAATCACAACACAATCTAGAAAAGGAATACTGAAAAAATAAATGAAAAAACTGCTTTATATTGTAATATTGTATTAGAAGATCACTCATGCTCTAAACGAAAGGTACAATCCCAAAGGGGAGGTAAATACAACTATACAACTTCACATAATTATATACTAGGGATCTGCTAATAATCGGATTTTGAGCTTCAAGCTGAGCTTAAAAAATACACAAGTTTTGGGCTCATATATTTTATATATATATATATATATATATAAAAAATATATAAATATGTATAAAATTTTGCTAAATCTTCACATCCAAACATGTTTTCCACAATATTTTTTTTAACTTTACCTAGGAACATTAAATTAAATCCTAAATAAATTTCTGTTACTATTACAGTTTTTTAAAATCCAACCATATAATCACTATGTTTATTTTTCATATAATTAAATAATAATTAAGCTTAGATTTGTAATTTAAAAAAATTTTTGGTCTTATTTTCATTAAAAAAATTTAAAAAATTTTTATAACATTTTTATTTACTTAATTTTAAATTATATATTTATTCAACCCAAGCTTGACTCGGCTCAATACTTGCATGATAGATTCGAACAAAAACTTTAGCTCACAGAACCCTAATAAATACTATATTTATAGGCCTTCACACAAAGGGTAATATAAGAGTCAATTATGACCATAGGTAGATAAATTGAAATTCACTCAGTGTGTCGAAAGTCAAAATGTACCCAGCAAAAACCACGAGTGCTACTTACACTTCCTGTAATCTTTCACATTCCAACTTACTCCATTTTGGGCGGATTTGGGCTTAACTACTTATGGCTGAAAATTACATATACATCCAAACATTATTACTTTAAATAAAATAATGCTTATTATTTGCAAATCAAGAATTTTTAAATAGTATGGTAAAAAAACGTAAGATTAGCGTTGTAGCCAATAATTTTTAAAACTCTAAAATCTTTTATTAATTGTTAATTAATATCGGTAATCGAAACTTTTTTGTTTTTATAGAATTACTCCTGAACACGGGCACTTCTTTGATAAAATGTAACCCTCCAAAAATATAAGTCCCAGTAGAATCTTGGAAACTCGACCTAATGTGGACTGAGATGATGTGGAGTTATTGAAATGTCAAGTTTTACAAACGAACTCGCATAAGATGCATGTATACTAAACAAGGATGAATCACAGTACAAATATCGAATATTTTTAGGTACAGCTGTACTGTACTGTAGTATTGTATGGTACAGTAACATAAATAATGTGCTATAATAAATGGGGAATACATACAGTTATATACATAAATGCAGTACAGTACTGTACATATAATAATTTTATTGATTCAAATAAACACGTTACTGAATTGGAAAACTAACAAACACAGCACTTGTAAAAAACACCCAGCACAACTGTTCACTCGAGTTACACAAACAAAAAAAACAAAACAAAAATTTAACTATAAAAAAAAGTTGTTTGACTAAAAATTCCTTCGAGTAAATTGAAATTTAATAAGTGTTGCAGTGATGTAGAAAGAATAGTCAAATCCCAAGCAACTATAATTTTTATAAGTTCAAGTTGTACTTAAATAATATAAAGGATAGTATAAAAAAAACTTTAAAAAAAAGCTTAACCATAACCACATAAACACATACACACAACACACAATATAAAAAACACACAAAAACATAAAAAATTAGAGATGATTTATATATTCGTCTGTATCTTATCGAATGTTAACTCCATTTAGCAGGCTAGCCCTAAAAGTGATGGCATTATCACAATATCTTACAAGCGAAACCAAGGGGAATATACAAAGTACAAGTTTAAAGAAATAAATAAAATCATTAAAACTAATTATCATGTAAATGGATCAAAATAGATATTGAGACAAAAACCTGTATGTACTTTAGTGATAAATTATTATTAATCTATACCTGTTTTGGTAGAAGTTTTTTAGTATTTAGATTAAATATTTCCTAATATTATTAAAAAAGCTAAAAAAAACATTAATTATCTATGTTTTGGTAAAGAATCAGATTAATTTAAAAAAAAAAAATTATAATAATATAAATTGATAAGAATAAAGAACAAGGGAGAATGAATTAATAAGAGTAAATTTAATGAAGATATCTCATGTAGAGAAAGAGGAAAAAATGTGGGAAGAATCCAATTCACAAAGGTGACATCTTCTTCCTTTGTTCTGTCTTCTATAGTAAAAATAGTCTCTCTCTCAACACACATACACACGCAACACAATTTAAAAGTAAATAGAGTAATATGTTGCCATTGTTACCATTATAAACAAAATGAGAGGGAATACATTTACAAAAATGAATTATTTGCATTTTTTAACAGTTTCCTCTAATGGCACAGGTGTACTCAAGAGAAATTACAGAATGCTTGTTTCCCCGGGAAAAAACATCATGAACTCTTTCAGTTTGTGGATTGATCTAAGCAAAGTGTCAAAACATTGAATTAGTGGAAAATTTTGACAGGTATATACACGAAATGAAGAAGGTCCCCTACTGTAATATCCCCAATTCCTGACATTTAATAACTTTACCAATGTCCTGGTCACTAGATCACGCTTCTAACCATCTCCACATGATAACTCAGCTGCTTCCAGTGTCCATTGGGTTATGTATGCAGCATCATGCTATGGTAGAGGAGAAATACTCTTCCACCATGTTTGTATCATTCATTGGGTTTTCTTGGAGACGGTTTTTCTTATTTATGACATTTAATTTTATATTTTTTTAGCAGAAAAAACAAATAAAATCCCTTACTAAAAAAATCAGCTAATAAATAACCCGGCCACAGGCTGGAAACAACTGATGAATGATGATGATATTAGGGAAACACTACAGCTCTACTAGAAAATAAAATAACCTATTAATCTGGGATCCCCGAAAATTAACAACGGCCCTAACATGTAACAACAGTCCTTAGAATAAGATTATCTATATACCTAATCACCACTATTCAAATAGAAAACATTGTACAGGATAAAAATATTTATTATTAGCACCGCTCTTAAACCCCTTGGGTTTATACACTTAGGGTAATTGAATGGTAGGGGTCATTGGAGATAAAAT